>JAVXUL010137288.1:0-15164 GCA_035590515.1 Trichilia minutiflora
ATCAACTGCTCTAAAGTTGAAGACACCAGAAGAAATGTGGTCAGGAAAGCCTCTAGATCTAGACAAACTCAGAATATTTGGATGCCAAGCATATGCACATATTAAAGAAGATAAATTGGATCAAAGGGCAGTAAAGGGAAGGTTCATTAGTTACCCACAAGGTGTTAAAGGATACAAGTTATAGTGCAATGAAGGTAATCAAAGTAGATGCATCATCAGCAGGGATGTCATATTTCATAAAGAGTCCATAATGAAGGAGCATTTTTAATCTTCTGCAAGTACTCCCAGAAACTCATCTGACCAAAACAAAGTTGAGTTTGAGGTGGAGTATTCTGGAAGCATTAAACCAGAATGGATAGAAGAAGAAGAGAGATCAGAGATTGAAGATAATCTACAAGATTATCAGCTGGTAAGGGACAGAAAAAGAAGGAAAGTCAGACCACCAGCAAGATATACATATGTTGACATGATCTCATATGCTCTAATTATGGCAGAAAACCTGAATTCTGATGAACCAATAACCTTTGAGGAAGCCACATCTGGTGAGAATAAAAGACATTGGATGAATGCAATGAGAGAAGAAATGACCTCACTCAAAAAGAACCAAACCTAGGAGTTAGAAGTGAAGCCAAAAAACAGGAAGATCATTGGCTCAAAATGGATTTACAAAATCAAGGAAGGCTTAAACAAAGATGACCCTCCAAGGTTTAAGGCAAGACTGGTTGCTAAAGGGTTTACACAAAGAGAAGGGGTAGACTATAATGAGGTTTTCTCTCCTGTAGTAAAACACACATCCATAAGGATTCTTCTTGCATTAGTTGTTGTTTTTGATCTATAATTGGATCAAATGGATGTTAGAACAGTAATCTTGCATAGAGACTTAGAAGAAGAGATATATATGGAGCAGCCTCAAGGTTTCAAGGTTACTGGTGATGAGGAAAAGGTTTGTTTGCTCAGAAAGTCTCTATATGGGCTGAAGCAGTCTCCAAGGTAATGGCACAAGAGATTCAATTCATTTATGAATGAATCTGGGTACAAGAAGAGCTCCTATAATAGTTATATATACATGAAAACAACAAAGGCATGTGAATTAACTTTGTTGCTGTTATATATAGATGATATACTCATAGCATGCTCAAGGAGACAGTAAGTAACAGAATTGAAAGAGTTGTTGAACTCTGAATTTGAAATGAAAGACTTAGGGAGTGCTAAAAGAATTTTAGGCATAGAGATACAAAGGAACAGAAGTGTAGGTGTTCTGCATTTATCCCAGAAAGATTACATTAAGAAGATCTTGAAGAAATTCAGGATGTATGATGCTAAGTCTATTCAAACTCCCTTTGCCTAACATTTTAAATTGTTAAAACAAAATGAACCTCAAAACCATGAAGAGCAAGTATACATGAAGTCAGTACCATACACAAATGTGGTTGGGTACCTTATGTATGCCATGGTCTGCACAAGATCAGATTTATCTCATGCAATCAGCATGGTGAGCAGATACATGAGCAACCCAGGAAAGGAGCATTGGAAGGCTGTGAAATGGGTCCTTAGGTACTTAAAGGGCACTTCATATTTGGGGCTGACATATGAAAGAAACTCTTCAGAAGGTGTATTGTTAGAAGGATTCACAGACTCTGATTATGCAAGTGATGTTGACAAGAGAAGGTCTTTATCAGCCTATGTATTCACCTTGAAAGGTTGCACTATCAGTTGGAAGTCAAGCCTTCAACATGTTGTAGCCTTGTCAGAAGCCGAGTACATTGCAGCAACTAAAGCAGTAAAGGAGGCTTTATGGCTGAAAGGATTGATGGAAGAACTTGGGTTAAATCAGGAAGGTGTAAAGCTTCATTGTGACAATCAAAGTGCTTTGTACTTGGTCAGAAATCTAGTCTTTCATGAAAGGTCCAAGCACATAGATGTACGACTATATTTTATCAGGGATGTTGTGGAGTCAGGACTGGTTAAAATGGTGAAGATAGACACTCAAGTGAATCCAATAGATATGCTAACAAAGGCTTTAATATTCAGCAAGTTTCAGCTATGTTTAAGTGTGCTGGAAATTGATAAAACTTAGAAATAAGTTGGTAAACATAATGGGGTCCTTATGTCTATTGAAGATTATTTGATCAAGGTGGAGATTTATGAGGTTTGATCAATTAATTCGACAAGTTGCAGTGATGGAGAGAAGCTTTTGCAAATTGGAGAAGATGAACAGGGCATTTCAAGTTCGTTAAATTTTGTTACTAGAGGAGAATTGATGATTATGCCCTTGCATGTTTAATGCCTTTAGTTCTTTCATTAATGGCAGTTTGGTAAATGACCAAGAAATTATAACGATTCTACAGATTCCAGAATTCTTGGTTTTCTTGCTGATCATTTAAGGGGATTGGGGCATTAATTCTGGTGTGGGTGAAATTGCTTTTGTTAGATTCTCTTCTCTGTAAAATTCTCTGAAATCAATACAATAGACTGGATCCATTTGGTCTGAACGTGGATGTAGGTTTGTCAAAAATCGAACCACGTAAATCTGCTTCTTGAGTTTATTTTCTTTTCTGGTTTTTCATTTTTCATTTCTTGCATTCTATTTTGGTTTCAATTCTTTCTGATTTTCATTTTCAGTAATCAAAATTCTTGGTTTGAGTTTGTCCTTTGAGTCCTAACATTTTCACGATCAATTTATGCTTTGATTTGATGTTGATCGAATTTAGTATTATAATTTAATCTTTTCAAAAGAACTGATGGTTGCTAAAATTATATATTATAATGAATATGGTAGCAACTGGGAGGCATTATCATAAAATATAATTTTCTTTTCAAATGTTAGACTTGACCTTATTCCCCGCATAAGCATGTGAATGATAAATAGGATTCAAAACGAATAAAAGTTTTTTCATATTGATTCAAGAGATTTTTCATAGTTGGGTTTGGGATTCTTGAGCATGCACTGTGTTTTTCTCTTTCGTAATTGGTCTTTCTATGTATATAATTTTATGTTAATCCAAGTTGTTCACTAATGACATAAAAAAAAATTATCATAATGAAAAAAAATTAGAGGTGGCTACTAGATTGGGACTAAGAGGAATGATGCAAACTGATAAGTCAAGAATTAATTTAAGGCAATGTTCAAAATATTAGTAACTAGTTATTAGTCCTTGTTGAATCTTTTTTTCATCAAGTGTGATTTTGAGTTTAGAACTAGTAGTTTAACTCTATGTATTTAAATTAATTGAAAGTCAATAAAAGTGGTAAGTATATTTTTATCCAAACTCTATGGTTTATTCTAATTTTAAAGAATCTTATCTAGTTAGGCAATTGTAATTTAACTCTAACTGAAACCTATAATTTCGTATCAGAGCGTCCATTATAGTGACAACCAATGAGTAAAGAATAGAAAATTTAGAAGTTGGTCTATGAGGACTTCAAGATAGCATGAGCCAAATGAAACTTGGCGTTACTGACAAGTTGCATCAAATGGAGAACACCATTAATAGGTTACATGAAGCTTTGCTTTCAAATAACGAAGCATCCAATAGTAACACCAACGATCACAATGGTTATTTTCACAATAATAGAGAAGAGTAATGGCCAATGTTTTCATCCAGTTAGTCTAAGGTGACTTTCACAATATATGTAACAATAGGTCATGCAATAGCTAGATGTTAGCAATTATTGAATCTTTTTTTTAACAAGTGTGATATTAAGTTTAGGAGTATTTAAATTAATTGAAATTCAATAAAAATGGCCAGCATATTTTATCCAAACTGTCTTTATTTTCACCTAAAAGAATCCTATCTATTTAGGCAATTATAATTTAACTCTAACTGGAACCTATCACAAACCTGGTCATTTTTCATACAGTCCAACCCGACTTGATATTGTATAAATCCAAGCACAACAAACTCCATTATTGATAAAGTTCTTTCTTAGTGCATATTGGGTACTTTTTATTACGTTTGTATAATACTTTATGTATCTCATTTGTAATAGTTAATTTTTGAACACCTTTGAAATGTGCAGTTAAAAGATTTATTGATTATGCATGACTAATAACTTGAGCCTCTTGAATAACTAACAGCAAAAAATTTAAAATTTATGTTAATATAAAAATCGTTGGAAATATACTGTTACACATTTCGGCAAACTAATATATCATATGATTGCAATCGCTTAGTCAATGGAGTTTGTTAATTGCGTGTTATTTCAAGGAGCAAGTAGAGCTTTACTATCGCTAGAAAGACAAACCAAGTTTGATTGAGAATACATTTCCGTACATAATTTATAATGAAAATTTCAGAAGATGGCCTGTAGGTATACTTTGCAGAATTATTTTAAATATTACTACTTAATTATTATTATTATTATTTTATTTTTGATTGCATCATCATTCATTTTTTCTCTTGCCACTGCTACCTTTACATTTATGGTACTTGAGCTGAGAATGTTTTAACTCTTCAGCCAAGAATAATTTCTCCTTTTGTTTTAACGCTGTTTATTTGGCATTAGATTTTCAAATTTTACTCAGTTTATTTGGTAAAAAAATTAAAAGAGATTCAAACAAATATGGTATGCAAAGAAGATAATGGTTTAAAGAGGCTTATTCTATTCTCTTTATAACTTGTATTTAAATACTACACAGATTAACTAATTTGCATAACAAAGGTTGAATAATAGTTTAACACAACTACTTATTCAATACTCTAAAAAATTAGCTAAAATCACGTTAAATGACTAATAACATTGCTGACTTGGATCATGACCTTTTTCAATAGTTCTTCGCTTTGATCCAAGTACTGGACACCATCCCAAGTTGCTTTCTTAATAGCTTGAACTATTCTACTCCTAACGGCATGGTGAAAGATATATGCCTCAACCTCCCTTGCTAGATTGAACTTTTGGACAATGCAATAATCATTGTCTGAGAAACCTTCCAGCTTAGCTCCTTTATCTCCCTAATACATTAGGGTGAAATCCATTGCCCCTTTGATGTATCTTAAGATCCTCTTAGCTGTGCTCCAATGTTGCTTGATTAACTTGTGCATAAACCTTGGTACATAGTTAGTTGCAAACACAATATCTAGCTTAGTGTTTGATGAGAACATCAAAGTTCCTACTAAACTCCTGAATTGCTTTCCATTCATATTGCCAAACCTATCATCAACTCTCAAGTTTTCACCTACTGCCATTAGTGTCGTGACCCCCTTATAAGCCTCCATTTTGAATTTTTTAATCAATTTTGATGCATATCTTTGTTGACTCAGAAAAATTCCTTCCTGAAACTACTCCACTTCTATGCCAAGGAAACACCTCATCAACCCTATATCAATTATCTCAAACTCTACATGGTTTCTTTAAAATCAATAAGCATAGCACCAGAATTTCCATTATACACTATATCATCTACATATAGGCACATGCACATAAACTGATCTCCCTTGACTTTGGTGTACAGTATAGGTTCATCTAAAATTTTTCTATAGCCATATTTCATAAAATAATTGTCTATCCATTTATACCAAGCTCTCAGGACTTGTTTTAAACCATACAAAGCTTTCTTTAATCTATACACCACACCTTTGTCTTTCTCAAACTCTAAGTTGATAATGATGCAGCCCACTATTTACTAAATTCGGCCATTAACTAGCAATTTGAATCATTTCCTTTATATTCATTTGTTTATTATCATGCCAACATACCACCTATATGTCACATGGCATCCATAATCAAGAGAAAGACTAATGTTTCCTACATTTTCAATCAGCAAACACATATGCCACTATGTATTAAGTGCGGCTAATATACCACCTAGCAATTAGAATTTTTCCCTTTGTATTTATTTAGTTATTATCATGCCAACAACCGAGGATCATAGTTTCCTTTAGCTTTTATTCTTTTATTCCTTTTCTAATTATTAGCAAAAATCTTGTTATTAGTCCTACTATCATTCTCATATTAATACCACTATACTCCTTATATCAAATGTCCCACCATGTATATAAGATGAACTATGTAATGTCATGTAAATGCACCTAAAATGAGTTTTAGGGTATTTTAATAAATGAGCATTACACTGATACCTCTGAGCCCTAAAAAGAAATTTAGAATATGACTAAATTTGAAGAAAAAAGGGACTAATCATTATTTTATCAATAAAGAAAGATAGACGAGGATAGAGAAATTAGAATTTTAAAGTTGAAACAAGCCATTTTTGTTTCTAAATTATACAATCTTCTTTTTCTTGTTCGTTTTTCTTTTTGTTTCTTATTGTCCTCATCTTTCTGTCTTTAAAAAAGAGAATCCCCAAATAAACCTTGAAAATTTTTATTTATAGGATTTGAGTAAAAAGTTTTAGAAAAACTTGAAATCTAAGATAGTATACTACCACACTGTCTTCTTTAGACTGGGTCATCTATAGAGTATTTGTCACGTGTCAACCCTAGGAATCAACATACATGACAAACATTATGAGCTCGAGAAATGCATTCTATTAGTTTAGAATACATCTCAAGGACATGCAAGGCTTCAAATTTATTTTCAAATCAAATCCAAGCATAACAAAATTCTTAAATTATCAAAATGTACATCAATGCAATATTTTGAAATCAAATACAAACTAACATCATTCATTGGTATCAAACTAAAAATCCAAACATATCTCATTTCAACATAAACTTGACTGAGTAAAATAATTGAAACTATTTAACACAATTTTTCTGAGTGGACCAAAGCATAAAAATGAGTTGAGTACCTGAAATCCACATTGAAAACTTTGGTCTACTTAACTATGTCTGGAGCATGAATATACTATACTAAAATATGAGGAAAAGCAATAAGTATTAGGCAATATTCAATGAATGAACATATAAATTACTTACACATTTTAAATATATATATATATATATATATATATATAAGTTTCTCTTAGTCTATTGGATTTTATCGTTACTCTTTCAAGAGGTAGGATGATATGTAACTAGTAGAGGTAAGAGTACAACAGCATACTATGTAGATCTTCTACCTTGTTTTATATTGCACAATTGATCTTCGTCCTTGGGTTTGTTAGATTTCATCCATCCTATTTTATATTGCAGGGCAATCCTAAATAATTATTGATTAAAAACTTTATTAAATAGATTGGGCCTTAAGAGTAAGGTCATGCATAAGATGAATGTTGGGCCTTAATAGTAAGGCCAAGCCCAACACGAATATTGAGCTTATTTTGTCATTATACTCTACCCTAAAACGCAATATAAAAGAGCCTTTTATTGTATTGTAAAGATAAATGCCTAGGGTTGATTTGCATTTTCTCTAAAGAAGGAAAAATGAAATAAAAACAAAAACACAAAAAAATATGAATAGGAGTTAGCACTCAGAATTTGATTCATCCTATTTTGTGTGGATACTATAGAGGCACAAGGCTAAAGATTTTTACTTATGGTTTATAAAAAAGTATAAGTTTTGAACTTATTTATTCAATGAGACACTAGGTTTATCGCATGGATGAAGATTCTATGACCTAAATCATGCTTGAATTCTAAATTTTTAGGCAAAAATTCCTAGGCTAAATTGTTGAAAAATAATGAAAATTAAGGTTAATTACCTTAGGGCTTTTGTAAGCTTTGATGCAAGGATGCTTATTTGATGAAGAACGAGCTCAAAACCATGAGCATTCTCATCCTCCTCTTCCCATGGCCAAAATATTGAGAGAGAGAGTTCATTTTTGAAACATTTTTCAACTTCAAAATTAAATAGAAAATGAAAATATCAATACATATATTTTTCATTTCATTTCTAATTAAATAATTGCATAATTATCTAATAACTATATTATTTAATTGGCTTATAATGTGATACAATCATTTACATCTTTGTAGGATGCAACCATGTAAATTTGGACCAATAAACAAATGACACATGATAGAAATACAATAACCAATCATATAAAGCCATTTGTAAACATATTAACCATTAAACTTTAATATTTATCTAACTCTTTAACCATTAAAGAAATTAGATATATGGCATCAAATTCCTTTAAAATGTTCAAGGAATATAAAAATCAAGTAGAGAAACAGACTAGAAAGAATATTAAAAATCTACGATCAGATTGTGGAGAAGAATACTTGAGTACAGAGTTTCAAGAATTCTTGAAAGATAATGGAATAAACAGCCAGTTGACTCTTCCTTATACACCATATTTGAATAATGTAGCTGAAAGGAGAAATCGTACTTTATTGGATATAGTACGATCCATGGTGAGTTTCATTGACTTGTCAGTTATTTATGAGGATATATCCTGATGACTACTGCACATATCCTGAACAAAGTCCCATCAAAATCAGTTCAAAAGACTCTGTATGAGATATGGAGTGGAAAGAAACCCAGTTTTGGTTATATGAGAATTTGGGGTTATCCAGCTTATGATAAAATTGTTAACCCTGATAAGCTAGATGCAAAATCAGAGAAGGGAATATTTATCGGATATTCTAAAGACAGTTTAGGATGTTGTTTCTACTTTCATACTAATCAGCATATTGCGATCAGTAGAAATACACACTTCTTAGAAGAAGAGTTCTTAGAGGAAGGTGGTGCAAGTAGACTGATTGAGCTTAAAGAAGGGTCTTTAGAAACTCCATCCGATGATGCTGAGGTTGAACCTTCCTCTCTTAAACACTTTAAAGAGTATTTAATACGTATAACCATTACACATATCAATTTTGGTACATTTTATATTATCATGAAGGTGCTAGCCCTCTCTCGATAATATTTTATCTCTCTTTCATATAAAGAATCGTTAAAGGATCTTGGTGAACCATGAAGGTTGATCGTGACTTAGTCATGAACTAGTGCTGAACGTTTTAACTCCGAATCTTTTGGTTGCTCATCGACTATGGTTATAACTAGTAATGCGCCATAGTCCCTAAGTCATGATGAAGAAGTATCATCATCAAACCTTTCATCGATTGCACGTAATGTGTGAGTAATATCCTTTTGTTGTCATATCCTAATCGAGGTAGGGTTTATGGACTGTCAAAATCCTAATCTCAATCCTACTTTGAATCGTCGATCATATGTCATTATTATGCAATGGTCATTGACTTGTAATTAAGACATCACATCGACATTCGATTAGGAACTCGACTCAGACTGAGGCAACGAAAATTCTCAGTTTAATGTGTCGAGCCAATGGATCCCATCTTGACTGTTAACGGAACACCTTTATGAACAAAGTATACCCAAACTGGCTTCTTGTACAAGGCGTGATTAGTCCTACATGTATACACCATATAAAATACACCCATCCATACAGAGTTCGATTCTAGACGTCTCAAGTCAAAGGATTACATTGTACACTATTATAATATATCAATAAATCATTGACTATATGCATACAATGTGATTCATCAATATTCAATCCTGTTAGATAAATAGTTCACCAACTATAAATCCACACTAATGCCCTTATGACAATACACATATTGTCAACCTACATATATTATAATATAATATCATTAGGCGACATCTAGTATGCCTACTATGTGATATAGTTACCCATTCAATACCACGTATGTAGAGAACGATTTGATAATTTATTTAACAATTAAATAAAATTATCTGGATAATTTACATACATTCTTCATTTATTTGCATGAAAAATAAAGGAAGCAGTAAACGTATATAAATAAATAGCTACTTCTTTCATTAATAAATATAAATGTTTATACAAGATCATAAGCCTTGTAAACACGAATGGTTTCTAGGGCATACACACTAACAAGCTCCCATTTATTCTAAAGCCATTCGTTGTAGTATCGGATACCCATCTTCTCAAGATAATAGTCCAGCTGCTTCTGTGTCATCGCTTTAGTCAGAGGGTCAGCTACATTATCCGTTAAAGCAATCTTCTGTATTAAAATCTCTCCAACTCCAATAAATTCTCTAAAAATGTGATATTTATGCTCAACATGTTTATACTTCTTATGTGCCCTCGGTTCTTTTGTCTGTAAAATAGCCCATGTATTGTCATAAAATAGAGTTATCGGATAACTCATATTAGGAACGACACCAAATTCAGATACAAACTTTTGCATCCAAATAGTCTCTTTTGCTGCTTTAGAAGCGATAATATATTTAGCCTCAATAGTGAAATATGTTATCGTAATCTGTTTAAAACTTTTTCAATTGACAGCACCTCCATTACATACAAAAATAAAATCGGATGTAGACTTTCTATCATCCAAGTCTGACTGAAAATCAGAATCTGAGTATCCATGTATACTCAACTCCTAAGATCCATAAGTCGGAAATAAATTCTTAGTCCTTCGTAAGTACTTAAGGATTGTCTTAACTGCTGACCAATATTTCTCTCTAGGATTGGCCTGATATTTTCTTGTAACACTTATAGCATATACTATATCAGGTCGTGTACATAGCATTGTGTACATCAAACTACCTATAGGCAAAGCATAAGGTATACTATGCATCCATCGCGTCTCTTCATCGATCTTTGGACCTATATCTTTTAAAAGATTAAGACCATGATTGAAGGGTAAGAGACCTCTCTTAGAGTTCTTCATACTGAACTTCTTCAATATCTTTTCTATGTACATCCTTTGAGATAATCCTATTACTCTTTTCGCTTTATCTCTATAGATGTGAATTCCCAAAATATAGGTCGCTTCTCCGAGATCCTTCATCGAGAAGGTTCTAGACAACCAGACCCTGACCTCAATCATCATGCCTATATCATTACTAATTAATAATATATCGTCCACATATAATATGAGGAACATTATGGCATGATATTTAACCTATTTATAAATACAATGTTCATCTGGGTTTTGTTTAAATCTATACGATTTGATCACCTCATCAAATCGTTTATTCTAACTTTGAGACTTTGCTTTAATCCATAAACAGATCGATGCAACTTGCATACGTTATTTCTAACTACAGTGGATATAAAACCAATAGGTTGCTGCATATAGATATTTTTCTCAAGATATTCATTGAGGAATGCAGTTTTCATATCAATTTGCCAGATCTCGAAATCATAGTATGCTGCTATAGCTAGCATGATTCGAATGGATTTAATCATAGCCACGGGTGAAAAGGTCTTCTCATAATCCAACCCTTATTTCTGAGTGTACCCTTTCACTACTAACCGTGCTTTGTAGGTCTCTACCTCACCATCCTTTCCATGTTTCCTCTTGAAGATCCACTTATAATCAATAGGAATAATTTCTTCTGGTGAATCAACAAGTGTCCAAACCTGATTGGTGTACATGGATTGCATCTTAGAATCCATCGCCTCTAACCATCTACTTGAATCCTTATCTAGGATAGCTTCTTTATAACTTCTAGGATTATTAAGATGATTTGCCTCTCCCACTAGATAAGAGTCAAACTCTTACTCATGTAAGAGATCTTATCGCTTTGGAGGTCATGATCTCTAGAAGATTTTATAAGTGGAATCTACACTAGCCTTTGAATTGAAACTGAGGTCTGTTGATTGGAAGGTCCAGCCTCAATATCATTGGATTAAGCTTCTAAAAACCCTTCTTAAACTCAATCAATCTACCTGCACCACCTTCCTCTAGCCATCTACTCGAATCTTTATCTAGGATAGTTTCTTCATAACTCTTAGGATCATCAGGATGATTTGCCTCTCCTACTAGATAAGAGTTAAATTCTTACTTATGTAGGAGACCATATTGCTTTGGAGGTCGTGATCTTTAAAAGATTTTGTGAGCGAAATCTACACTGGCCTTTGAATTGGAACTAAAGTCTGTTGACTGGAAGGTCCAACCTCAATATCATTGGATTGAGCTTCTAAAGACCCTTCTTTAAGCTCAATCAATCTACCTGCACCACCTTCCTTTAGCTATCTACTTGAATCATTATCTAGGATAACTTCTTCATAACTCCTAGGATCATCAGGATGATTTGCCTCTCCCACTAGATAAGAGTCAAACTCTTACTCATATAAGAGACCGTATCGTTTTGGAGGTCGTGATATCTAGAAGATTTTATAAATAAAATCTGCACTGGACTTTGAATTGGAACTGAGGTCTATTGACTGGAAGGTCCAGCCTCAATATCATCGAATTAAACTTCTAAAGACCCTTCTTTAAGCTCAATCAATCTACATGCACCACCTTTCTTTAAGAGCTCTTCTTCTAAGAAGTGTACATTTTTACTGATCGAAATACGCTGATCAGTAGAAATAATATCCTAAACTATCTTTAGGATATTCGATGAATCTTCTCTTCTCAGATTTTATATCCAACTTATCAGGGTTAACAATTTTAATATAAGTTGGACAACCCTATATTCTCATATATCCAAGACTGGGTTTTTTCCACTTTATATCTCATACGAAGTCTTTTAGACTGATTTTGATGAGATTTTGTTCAGGATATGCACAGTAGTTATCAGGACATATCCCCATAAAAAATTGGTAATTCAGTGAAACTCACCATGGATTGTACCATATCTAATAAGATACGATTCCTCCTTTCAACTGTACTATTCAACTATAGTGTATAAGGAGAAGTCAATTGGGAGATAATTCTATTATCCATCAAGAATTCTTGAAACTTTGTACTCAAGTATTCTCCTCCACAAACTGATCGCAGATTTTTAATACTCTTTCCAGTCTATTTCTCTACTTCATTTTTAAATTCCTTAAATATTTCAAAGGAATCTAATTTGTATTTTATTAAAAACACATACCTGTATTGTGATATATCATCGATAAATATAATGAAGTAGTCAAATCTTCCTCTGGCTCTGGTGCTAAACGGTCCACATACATCAGTATATACGAGTTTTAATAGCTCCTTCGCTTTCTCACTTTTACCTTTAAAGGGAGATTTGATTATCTTCCCTTGAAGACATGATTCACAAGTGGGTAAGGGTTCTAAATCCGGTGAACTCAAAAGTCCACTTGTCCCAAGTTGAATCAATCTTTTGTCTCTAATATGACCCAATCTATGGTACCATAGATATTTAGGATTTGATTGACCTCGAATTCTTTTATTTGTAATGGATTTAATTAAATGACTATCACTCAATTCTAGAATATATAATCCATTTGTATTTACTGCTTTGCCCATTAATACATTTTGAAAATGTATTAAATATTCATTTTCAGTAAACTGTATATTGTAACCATCTTTATATAGTACATATATTAAAATGATGTTTCTGGTGGCATGACCAAAATACAACACAGAATTTAATTTGAGAATATGTCCACCAAACAATCTAAGTGCGCAAGATCCTTTGGTTTCAACAGAAACTGTTGTCCCGTTAGCCATTCTCAGTACGATCTCACCTCTAGATAATACTAAATTATTCTGTAATGTCTATAGAGAGACATAAATATGAGATGTAGCCGTTGAATCTAATAACCAGGAATGATGATCTGGAGTGACACTCAATTCATAATCGATCATCATATAACTACGTATACCTACTCCAAGATACTGAGGACAGTTCGTCATAATATGTTCCATTTTTCTCCCACTGAGAAAACAATTTTTCTTTATTGATTTTGAAACTCAGTCCCCGTCAAACTGTCAAAAGTTCATAAGTTTTAGTGGAGAATGTTGTTAACTGTTTTATTTTTCGTATCAATATATCACACTATTTTGAGACACTGAAAAAAAACAGAAAAATAAACTTATTAGTGATCTTGTATAATATTTATTAATCAATAATTTGATATATACAATTCAAACCATTTTGAATAATAACAATTAAACAATTTAACTGTTATTAATAAATACTAATCATATTAGCTCCCACTATTTAATTTGAATCATATACTCCCCAGACATAACTCAAACATTTCGTTGGAATAGTGTTATTATTATTAATGGGGAATCAACATCTTATCAGAATTAACCAACCTCACATTTTAGAAATTTTGGCACTCTATACCAATTAAACCTGAATCATTGTGTTTTCTCAAAGTGTTATTTTCACCTCTCCCTCACATAAAAGAAATCTTGATCAAGGTGAAAATAGGCACCTAAGAACCAGATAACAGATTTCTATAATACAAATTAATACCCCTCACATAATAAAAATTTGAGAATAGTAATTTATATTAAAGACCTCCACGTCATTCCATAATGGGAGGTTAGATTTAATAATTTTATAAGGAGTTATAGCAAAAAATTTTAAATAAATCATTTATTAAAATTTTTTATCAAAATATTAATAATACTCATTCATTATATGAATAAATATTATTATTTTATAAAATAATTTTATAATAAAACAATTTCACTCAATATATAATCTTCATTCAACTTTTGAATAAATATTATTATGTTAAAAATATTTTATAAAACGTTTTTATTATTAAAACACTTTTAATAAAATTTTAAACCATTTAAAATTCTTTTAAAGTCTTTTTATTGAAAATATTTTTCAAATAATTTATTGATAATATGAATAATCATTTTAAAAACAATTTTCAAAATAATTTATTCATCTTATGAATAAAACATTAAGTTAAAAAAACATGATTTTATTAATAATTCATTAATTGTTAATATACATGTAATCATTACATGTGTTAATCTAGAAATCATATTTTAGATTTGGAAAACTAGCTTTTTCATATATGCTTGTGTTTTCAAAAACCTTGTCGTATAAGTTTTTGTGCGGTATTTGTGTTTTGGTTTTTGTTTTAAGAACACTAATCTTTATCATACAAGTTGTGTATTATTTGTGATCACTAGTCAAACTAAAAATCTTATTTTGCTTGTTTAGAAATTTGAATTGGGTAAATTACATTAACTGGTCAAACCGAGCTAACCGTTCACTGAGCTGGTTAATCCTCATGTTGACATGATTAACTTGTTACACCAATTACAGTATTAGTAATAATTACTATGTTTAATCACCAAATCTACATTTGTGAACCTAAGCCTAATGTTTTGTTTTTATCTGTCTACATTTCTACACATTTCAATATACAATAATCAGCATATATATGTATCATATGCATATTTAAAAAAAATATATAACTAGTATATACATACATTGCAAACATATATGCATATACAAAGTAAATGTATAATAGATAAATATATATATCCAATATATACATTTCATGCATTTAATCAACATTAAACACATTAACAAAA
>JAVXUL010137308.1:0-15164 GCA_035590515.1 Trichilia minutiflora
TAAATATTTTAATTTAGATTTTACTATTTTATATTAAAATCCTATTTTAATAGTTTGATAATCAAAATTATCAAATTTAAATATATAATTTATAATAAATTACACATATGAACTTATGTTCATTATGACTCAACCGTGAACTTATGTCGAATATTTTGATTCCGAACATTTTGGTTGCTAAACGACTATGGTTAGTATCTAGCAATATACCATAGTCCCTAAGTCATGATGTAAAAGTATCTTCATCAAACCTTTCCTTGATTGCTCGTAACATGTGAGTAATATCCTTTCGTCGTCGTATCTAAATCGAAAAAGGGTTCATGGAGTGTCAAAACTCTAATCTCAATACTACTTCGAATCGTCGATCATATTATATTATGATCATAGATTTATAATCAAGACATCATATTAATATTTGATTAGGAACTCGACTCGAACAAAGACAACAGGAATTCTCAGTCCAATGTGTTGAGCCAACGGATTCTATCTTGATTGTCAATCGAACACCTATATGAAATATACCTATCCATACATACCTTTCCTTGATTGCTCGTAACATGTGAGTAATATCCTTTCGTCATCGTATCTAGATCGAAAAAGAGTTCATGGAGTGTCAAAACTCTAATCTCAATACTACTTCGAATCGTCGATCATATGCCAATATTATATTATGACCATAGATTTATAATCAAGACATCATATTAATATTTGATTAGGAACTCGACTCGAACAAAGACAATAGGAATTCTCAGTCCAATGTGTTGAGCCAATGGATTCTATCTTGACTGTCAATCGAATACCTATATGAAATATACCTATCCATACATACAATATGTCAACTTCTTATACAAGGCGTGATTAGTCATACACTTATACACCATATGAAATATACTCATCCATATAGAGTTCGATTCCAAACGTCTTATGTTAAAGGATTATATTGCATACTATTGCAATTTATCGACAAATCATTGACTATATGTATACCATGTGATTCATCGATATTCGATCGTGTTCGATAAATAGTTCACCAATTATCAATCCACATCAAAGCTCTTATGACAATACTCATATTTTTAGTCTATATATATTATTATATAATATCATTAGGCGACATCTAGCATGCCTACTATATGATATAGTCGTCCAATCAATATCACGTATGTACGGAATGATTTGATAATTTATTTAATAATTAAATAAAATTATCTGAATAATTTATATACATTCATTATTCATTTACATGAAAAATAAAGAAAGCAGCAAACGTATGTAAATAAAGAACGATTTCTTTTATTAATAAATAAAATATTTATACAAGATTAACAGCCCTGAAACCGACAGGACAAATAGTTTCTAGGACATACACTAACAGTTGCTCCTATAGAATAAATTCAAATCCCTACTTTTATCCTTGATTTTCTCTTATTTGACTTTCTCAAATTCCTTAGTCCCTTATGTTCTACTATCATTTACTATATCAATTTTAATTCATGAATGATTAGGTTTTAATAAGCTAATCTTATACTCGTTTAGATATGATCATAGATATAGCTTCTTTGAATTCTTCATATTTCTTCACTCAAAAGCTGGAACAATCCTTTTCTTTTTTAACAATTGTCACGTATACACTATCTCCGAATATTTCAGTATTTGCATGAGTCGAAATGGTCTTAGATCTCGAATTTATCTTGTAATACTTATTTCTTTTTCACACAAATTAGGCACAATGAAACTAATTCTTCTCCAATGTGTTGGCAAATCGTGGTAGTGCAAAGCTAGTGTTTTTCTTTTCTTTACTCATATACTTTCAAAGATCTCTGAATTATGAGTACTCAAATCCAAATTCTTAGGCCATAGATCAGTTCGTCATACCGAAAAATCTTGGGGTACCAAGTTTGACTTTGATCGAAGTTGTTTTAAGTCTTAAATCGCACAAGAGAACATCGATCGGATCAATCAAATAAAGAATGGATTGAGCTAAGGTCTGGTTTGGTTAGACTCGGCTACTGTGTGAACCATGTCTAGACTCTATCTTTTTTATTGCTTACATCTTACAATGTCTTCTACGCTAAATTATTTTTCTTAATTAAAAAAAATTAGTTACTCTTATTAGTTTTAATAATTATCTTACTTTGGTAATAATTAACCATAAAATTCACAATTAATTTCTTAATTTTAAATTTATTTTTTACTATAAATTTTAATTGACTTTAATTTTTAATGATCACTTTGGTGATAAAATCAAGAAAAATTATATTTAAAATTTTTTTAAAATAAAAAATATCATAATTATCCATTATTATTATTTATGATTTCATATAAAATAAGATATTAAAATCATGTTTATCCTAAAATTATAAATATTTATAATAAAATAATATTTATTATAATAAATTATCTTAGTATCAAATAAGAAAAAATATTGTTTTTTATAAATTTTAGTGATTATATCATTATCCATAGACCCTGAACCAACTTCGTCCCAGAGAGCTCTAGTGTGATTAAGATCTCGCCGCTGAATCTCAACAGCCGTTTTCGAATCACTTGTTTGAGTTTTTTGTAGATGGGCTGATTTCAAGCTTCTTCTTTGAACTTGAAGAGAAGGGTTCCGAGGATTCTGAGTTGCTTTCGCAAAAGATTTTTCGGTGTGTTGGAGTTAAAGAAATGATTATAAAGAGATACTGTTTTTAGCCATTTCTGGACGGTTTCAGGGTACGGAGAGATAGCCGCCAAAATTCTTGGAAGAAAAGTTTCTCCGCTTTGGCGGCAATGAGGCACAACAGTTAATTCTATTATATTTATTGATCCGCTCTTTCGTAATGACAATTTTTACAGTGTACCAAAAAGATCTTACCCGTCTCGTTTGAGACACGTGGCAAAAACTTATGAAACGTAAATTAATAAATATTTTATTTTATTTTTTTATTACGTGCAACTCTTCCTATGAATTCAAATTATTTTTTAAAATAAATGGTCCGAAAAATAAAATCCCTTACTTTCCCTTGACTGTTAATAGTCAAGAATTCTTTTATTTTGGCAAATTTTTTAATATATAATTTATGATTTTTTTATTTAAAACAACTTTTAAAAAAACTTTAAAAAGAATTTATAAAACTTAATGATTAAATTTTGTATATTCAAAAGTTATCAAAATAAAAATGTTTTCGTTAAAATAAAATTGACTCGGGGTACTTTTTTGAAAATATAAATTTATGATTTTTTTTTTAATCCTACATATTAAAATAAAATGTATAAAAAAAATATATGAAACTTGCTACTAAAATTTGTATATTAAAGAATTTCAAAATATAATACAAGTTTTGAGTTTCTTTAATATCACCCCTTGTATTTTTTCTTTTCTTTATATTTTGTTTCGCCTCGTTAGTCGAGGTTTACAAAAAAGAAAGAAAGAAAGAAAGAATTTCAAAATTAAAAATCTGTGAATTAAAAAAATTATCCGGCCTAATTTGTTTAAACATACGATTTACAATAATTTTTTTATTTGAACCTTAAATATTAAAAAAATATATACACTGAAAAAACATAGAACTCATTGATTAAAGGATTTGCGTTTTAAGAAATGTCTAAAAGAATGCGTGAATTAAAAATATATTGGTTATACAAATTTTTGCAGTATACAATTGACAAAAAAGATTTTATCCTTGAATATTAAAGCAAATATATACACAAAAATATATAAAACTTACCTCTTAATATGCATATTCTAAAGTATATCAAAATTTTTAAAAAAAATTATTTGATTTAAAGTAATTAAGGCTAATAAATAACTACTTCATTTATATTTATAAGTTTTAAAGAAATAGTTTTATAAAGTGTAAAATTATTATTTACAAGATTTTATCAACTTTAACTCTCGTTGAAAAGGGAGATAAATAATTGGCTATCTATTTAAAAAATTGAAAACCCGCTTGCAATAATTCAATAGTTTTCTTAAAAAAAACAATGGATTGATCTCTTTAAAAAAATGAATTATAGAATATAAAATTAAATTAAAAATCTAAAAGAAAACACCCCTAATATGTATATAGATAAGATATTATAGAGATTAGTACTAAAGATATAATTTTTTTTTTTTACAAATATTTGAGTATAAATTAATATAATGTGATATTATTAGTGATGAGAATAATTTTGGGCTAGAGGCCCGCTTTCTTAATGATGAGCATATTCGCAGATTACGTAAGTTCTTTATAACAAACAATTCCTGAAACCCCAACTTTATTCCAACTAGCGCTCTTGTGACACCACTAGATCACATAGAACCCCGATAGTCTTGAGATTTTTAATCCATTACCCTTGAGAAGTCCAAAATCTAGAGTGCATTCGTGGAGGGCGCTGGGGGGTGGAACCCTCCGAAGTCTTGGGACATTGAGGTATTGTTATTGAAGGTTTAAGTCACTAACTTAAGGGGGGGTTATAAAAGGGACCCTGAGACTAAATACTACAGATTATTTGACCACTTCTATAGTGTCACATGGGGTAATCAAGCTAATAAATACTAATTATGATTATAGAGTAAATGCAAACAATGGTGGTGGTAGGCTATAATTGCAGGGACACATCCCTTGATTTAAGGGGAGAAGCAATGATCGACTAACAAGTGTTCTACTATAACAAAATACGATTATATATAAGATGCCACAGGTTTAAAAACAGGTGAGTTACCCCTACTAAGAAACGGTTACTGCCATTTTCTTTTAACTTTCCCCTAAAATATCTAAAAAATAAAACCCTAATTTAAGCATTAGAGGGTTTTTTGTCAAAAAATCGGCTTTATATCTTATTGTCATTTTCTGTTTTGAAGCAAGCTAGGTATGTCAACAAAGGATTTAATCGGTGATGCACAAAGTTCAAGGCATTGCTAATTTCTTACAATAATATTTGACATCGTCTGTGGGAAAGAAAATAAAAAGCCAGAGAGGATTTTGAAGTTTATGTGCGCAAAATGGCAACCTCTAAGACTTATACAACCAGAGGAAACACAACACAAAGAAGGCACCTAGAGAATCATTCATCAGAAACAACAACAGTGGCAAATGATGCCCATGATAGACAACATAGGATACAAGAAAATATGAGACCCCAGTTAAGCTCCGGGTTCCCTTGCACCATTCAACACACACGAGGAAAAGTGAGAAGGAATATCATTGGGTGCAATGGTTGAAAGATAGTGAAAGGTGACATGTAAAAAAAGACTAACACATTTAAATGTTGGTCAGAGAGATCTCTGGGATGAAGAAAATGCTACAAACTGGCTTGCTTGGTCCTAAGACGAATACATCTCTGAAAACAATGGAATGTAATACTCCAAACTAAGAAAAAAAATGAAAAACAAGGCGATACAGTACATAGAGGTACAGCCAGAGGAAAATATACAATTGCAGAAAAAGGGAAGGCCAAAGTCATTGAGTTGTCCCTAAAAGAAGGGTGGAAAGGAGACACATGAATGTGCCCTTCAGGATTTTCAAAAATCGTCAGCTCAAATTTGTTCGATCTACTCCTAGCCACGAGGTTAATTGTGGTCAAAGGCCTAAGGATAGCCTAAATCTTGAGGATATAAGGAGGATCATTGAATAGAAACATAGGAGATATCGAGAAACCATAGAGCGTTGGGTATTACAGAAGGAGAAACTTTGAGGTGTTCCCCCCAGCGAAAAGGATTTAGAGCTTCTAGTAAGGAAAGTAGTGGAGAGGATTGATAGAAAGAAGGGTGGATAGCAAAGAAGTGTAAAACCTAGGCTACCTTCAAAGTCTTATTCAAAGTCCTTGCTCTCGAGGAGAATTTTGGATTTAATTTTACCCCAGAGATTCAAGATGCCTTAGATCACTCCTTCACGAGAAAGTTAGACCCCTTATTGGATGTAGAATTTGTAGAGAGATGATATTAATCTAGGTATTGAGTGAGGACTAAATGTGTCATCTATTCCCACTTACTTTGGAAGGTCAACCTAGGAGATAGTTCAGCAACTTGACACTGGGGAGTATCTGCAACTTCGAACAACATTGTAACGCCTTCACTAGAGAATTCAAAAGGATATTTTTTAATGCCAAGACTCCAAGCTTCATATTATTATTAAGGTAGGGTGTTAATGAAAGCCTCAAAAGTTTTGTTAGAAGATATCTCAAGGAGGTAATCTCAAGGAGGTAACAAAATCAGGAGTGTTTCATCACCCATTAGACTTGAAACGCCTCAAGCAAAGGTTAAGTACGGACAAGGCATAGTATGCGATGCATAAGCATTGCACCATTACTTACGAAGTGGCATAGAGGAAGCTACTGGATGAAATAGAGATTGAGGGCCAAATTGCCCTTAAATTGAAAGAAGAGCAAGTTTTGTGGGTTCCTTCTCGGGAAAGATCACGCTTTAGTAAGTCTGATAACAGAAAAAGGAAAAATAGTGGGAAAAAGTTTATCAACTCGAATAGAAGGGGAGATAAGGTGCCTAAGTTTTTAATATCTGAGAACCACAAGGATGATGAATATATTAAAGGAAGAAGGCCTCTCCAAAGAGACAATATGAAGTAGATAGCATAGTTATAAGAGTATCGGAGATTCACTCCCCTAAATACCCCTCTTTCGTAGATCCGAGAGGAGATTAAAAGGTGAGGAACGTTGTTGCTTGAGCCTCAGCCCCTGAAGAATAAGTCATCATAGAGTTCGCGAAAAAAGTTTTACAACTTTCATCAGGATATTAGATACAAGACTGATGAATGTCTTGATCTACAAGAACAAATAAAAGTATTAATTAGGAATACTTACCTGACAGAGTTTGAGGTAGACAGCAAGGAGGAAAGCCAAGGCTCCAAGGTGAATACCAAACAAAAATGATGAAACATCATGGTATAGGGATTGTGGGCAGCCCGACACTAGCCAAGAATTTTAATAGGTCCCAAAAGAACTACTCGAAATACTCTTTATGTAATTCTACCATAGAACCATATGTGATGAATGTGTAGGTTGAGAAGAAGCCAAGGCTAGCATCAATTACGATTATGTTCACCGACAAGAATGAGGTATGAGTTCATTACCCTTATAAAGTTGCTATGGTAATGACATTGATGATTGGAATGACTCAAGTTAACAGAATCCTAATCGACACAGAGATCTCCACCAATATTATTTTTAAAGAAATATTGGATTCTTTGGGTATTAAAGATCTGAGGTTACGACCCCTAGAAATAGCATTACACGAATTCGAGGAATCCTATGTCTATCCACTAGACACTGTGCAGTTATCGATTATAATGGGGGATAAGCCTTACCAAAAAATAGTAATGTTAGAGTTGCAAGTGATGACCTCAAAATACTTAATTCCATGATCTTGAGAAGGTCCTTTCTCAGAATAACAAAGGCAATAGAAAGTATCTATTACCTGAAGTTGAAGTTTCGGGTAGAAGATGATATAAGGGTAGTAAATAAAAATCAGAGAGAGACGAGGTCATGTTTTGCTACATCGGCCAAGAGCTTCTATTGCATTTTTAGGCGACTATTAGAGGAAGCCTCAGAAATCAGCATGAACAATTATGACAATCTTAAGTATTAGAGATCTTAGATAGATAATCGAGGTGTCTAAGAAAATTAAAGATCATAGAGCCTGTTGAGAAGATGGAACTTGTGATTCTGAACCCCAAGAGCCCAAAAAGAGTCATGAGGGTAAGGTCTTGGCTAGGCAAAGAGCAGAAGAATAGCTTAATGGAGGCCTTGAAGAGAAACGAGGATATGTTTGCATAGACACATAAAGAAATGCTTAGAATAAACACTTAGGTGATTTTGCACTGCCTTATGATTGATATAAAAGAGAAAGGTGTTTAACATGGAGAGAAGGGAGTTCATTTGAGCAAAAGTTGAAAAACTCCTCAAGGCATGTTTTATCTGGGAAGTGCATTATCCCGAGTGCATCACTAACATGGTCATAGTCAAGAAAGCTAATGAGGGATAGATAATTTGCATGGATTTTATCGGCTTGAGCAAGGCATGTCCCAAGGACAGTTTCACCCTCTCAAGAATAGATCAGTTAGTAGATGACACTATAGAATATGAATTATTAAGTTTCATGGATGTATTCTTATAGTATAATCAAATTAGGATAAACGAGCCAACTTTCATCACCTACCAAAGCTTGTCTTGCTATAAGGTCATGCTCTTTGGGCTAAAGAATGCAGGAGCAACTTTATAGAGGCAAGTTAATCGGGTGTTTAAGCCTCGAATGGAATCTACTATAGAGGTTTATATTGATGACATGATCACCAAGTCCTTTAAGGCAGCTGATCATGTAAAATACTTGGAAGAACCTTCTTCTATTTGAAAAGGTATAATATAAAACTAAATCTCGAGAAGTGTTTATTCAAAGTCAGCGTAAGAAAATTTCTCAAGTACATAGTCAATGAATAAGGGATTGAGGCCAATCCATAGAAGGTAAAGGCCATCATAGATTTGAAATTCTTGATGACATTGAAGGAGCTACAAAGCTTGACCAGGAAACTAATAACCTTAGGAAGGTTTATATCTAAAGCTACTGACAGATGTTTTTTGTTTTTCCAGGTTATGAAAAAAGGGAAGAAAATGCAACGGATAGAGAAATGTAAGAGCAACTTCAATGAGCTTAAATAGTATCTCTTCTTGGTCCCACATCTGATTTGTCCCAAGGATGCCGAGAAAATTCATAGGCCAATCTACTATACTAATAAAACTCTGCTTGACACAGAAACTAGATACTCGCCTCTTAAGAAATTAGCACTCGCACTTGTAATAGCAGTTAAGAAATTGCATCCTACTCAAATGCACCAAATCGTGGTTTTGACCACTTAACCCAAGATAAATTTTGCACTATCCTAATCTCTTGGGGCGTCTAGTGAAGTGGTCTATTAAGCTCAATGAATACGATGTTAGCTACTATCTCAAGAAAGCAATCAACGAGCAAGCACTGGCCGACTTCATCAATGAAAGGTAAGTGTCAAAATATCTGTAGATATTTCAAATCTTAGAGAATGATCTCAACTCCATGGGAATCAACAATCCTAAGTTTAAGTTCTCAAATGAGAGTAGGCAGTTATACATTAATAGGGCCTTAAATGTACAGGACGGAGGAGTGGGAGTTATCTTAGTATGACCCAATGGGATAGAGGCAATGTAATCTCTAAAATTTGACTTTAAAGTGACTAACAACGAAGTGGAATATGAGGCCCTGACAGCTAGAATTAAGTTAGCCTTGGCTTTGAAAGCCAAGTTTTTAAATATCTACAGTGATTCTCAACTTATTTCAAAACAAATCAACAAGTAATTTCATGCACGGAAAGCCAATATGTAACCTTATATGGACCATGCGAAGAAATTATTGAAGATATTTGAGAAATTGACTTTTAAACGAATTCCTCAGCTAGAAAATTCAAGAGCCGATGCTTTAGTTAGGTTAGCCTTGATAGTTAAGGGGAAAGCCTTGGCTTTAGTTCCAGTTGAAGTAGTATTGTAGAAGAGCTTCAACACAAAAAGCGACTTTGTGGCTACAATAAAGGAAGGTCCTAACCTGACTTGGATGAGGGAGATAAAAAATTATATCCAGAATAGAAAGCTCCCTGAGGATAAGAATGCAACACAAAGGGTTAAGAATAGGTTGACCAGATACACTATCATTAAGAGAAAATTATATAAACACAGGTTCAGTCTACCCTACCTAAAATTCCTAAGACTTAATAAAGCAGCAAGGGTCCTTGAAGAAATTCATAGGGGGACTCGTGAAATTCATTGTGGTGCTCATTCCCTGATATACAAGGTATTGAGAAAGGGATATTATTGGCCCACAACCTCACAAGAAGCATCTCAGATCGTGAGGATATATCACAATGCCAGGTATATGGTGACATCCTCAAACAACCCTCCGAGGTGTTATTCAGTACCACTAACCCTTGACCCTTCATACAATGAAGGCTAAATTTAATAGAACCCTTACCAACTACTCAAGCTGGGACAAAGTATACGGTGGTAGCCATCAATTACTTCACCAAGTGGGCAGAGGTCGAGCCCTTGGCAAACATCATAGAGAAGAAAGTTACTGCCTTTGTAAAGTACAACATCATCTACCATTTTGGAATCTTTCGAGTACTGATCATAGATAATGGCTAGCAATTTGATAATGCAATGTTCAGGGAATTCTATTCAGCTTTTGACATTTACCTTCGCTTCACAACATCGACTCATCCACAGATAAACGGTCAAGTGGAGGCCACTAACAAAATAATCAAGAAAGCCCTCAAGAAAAAACTTCAAGAGAATAAAAGAGCCTGGATCGATAAACTACTTAAGGTATTTTAGGCTTATAGAGTTACCTCGAAGGTGGTTATAGGAGAAACACCCTATTTCTTGACCTTTGGTTGTAAGGCTGTCAACCCAATCGAAGTTAAGATTTTGACTTTTTGAGTCATTGCATACGATGAGGAAGAAAACACCCAAAATATGCACTCAGAGCTAGATCTTCTCAAAGAGAAGCGAGATCAAGCCTCAATAAAAATAACTACCCACTAGCAAAGAATTGCTAGATACTACAATTAGAATGTAAGGCATATGACCTTTCAAATGGGTGATTTGGTCGACCCTAAATACCAAAGTACTTAGATAAGTAGTTCTTGGGGCCACTTGGGATGTTCCCTACAAGGTTACTCAAATTCTCAAGTCGAGGATCTACAAATTGGAACATTATGATAGAAGGCTTGTCAAGAAGCCCTGAAATGCTAAAAAAATTAAAAGTTATACAGCTCGTGATAGACTTTTAAATAATGTATAAGATACTTTGTGAGATAATGAAATTCTATGCTTCTTTTCAACTTCGTGTACTTTCTACATCTCTCGATTGTATAGTCGCATGGTTTACACCTCGGTTAATGTAGTTAAATATATTATGAGTCCTTTATTATTGATCTGACTTACTACTTTAAATGTTTACAGTTTGAAACAACTTTGTAATCTTCAATTATACTTAACTACAACCCTATATGTCCTTGACAGGAAAACTATGATCGACCCTTTATTATTTTTGGATTTTTAACTCGGAAGGTCAAGTTGAGTTACCATTTGTTGGCCTCTATAAACTTTTTAGTCTCTTCCCTCAGAAAATTACAGTGAGCATTCATGGCATGGAGCGACTAGGGTAAGAAACAGAAGTTAGAAAGAAGGAGACTATGCAACAAATGAAAGAAAAAAGAGAAAAGAGAAGTGGTGCACTTACCAGGAAGTTCCACCTGTAAATGTAATACATTATAGACTCCACGTCACTCTGGAGAAGAGCTTTCAACATGTCGGCAGTGCATCACACCGTAAAATCATTAAAAATCCCAAGGAGATAGGCATATTATTGCCTCATCTCCTCAGGAAGATTCTCCAGCTTTAGTTTAGGAAAACTGAAGTCCATAGGAGGACTTCACTCGCTCTTGCCCTCCCAAAAAGTATCCTCTTTCCTCTTCTTATACCCCTCTCTTCCTATATATAGACGAGTCCCCCGCCTACCTCTTCCCCTTATCCTGAGTTTTCTTCGATTGTGACTGGGGTACGGGCCTCCGGATAGACAGGAGGTCGTCCTTGTATGGTCTCAAGGGGGAAAGGTTGCTTTCCTATGTCCTTAGGGGTGGGAGATCTTCACTCCTCTCCGTCTCAAAGATTTTTGATGCTTCTTCCTTCTTGCGCCCTATCAACTTCTTCAAGGCATCTAAAGCCTTGCCGGGAGACTTCCTTGAAGTCATTCTGCCTATAAAAAATAGAGGACAAAAGCTATTAGAAAAATGAACAGGAAAATATGAAGTACACCAAGCATCTACTTACTAGTTTTATACAAATGCATAAGATTTTTACTCGGGCAAGTGGACACTAGACCCGATACCAATAAAGCCGACTCAAAAGGTAAAATTTTTTGATCCTAAACTTGGGATCTTACTATTCTCGCCCGCTCTGATTCCTTGAAGAATAGAGTTGGTTCCCAAATCCAAAAAATGACCTCCCTAAAGGTCCTCGGGAGCTGAGTTTTACACCTCACCTATGAAGAATCACTTGTTCTTTCAGTTCTTGTTACTAGTAGAATTTCCCTATATCAGATTTGATTTCTCAAAATGGGTAACCAGATAAAACCACTCCGGATTCTCAGCAGGTTTCTCTTCTGAAGGTAGAGATTTTCTATCTCTTTGATCACTGGACGAGTGCCTGAGAGATTATTCTAAATGACATAGAAGGCCAATAATATCCTCCGACTATTCAGGTTCAATTGGTAGGGGCCGATCCCGAATGGCTCGAATAGCCTCCCAAAGTAGGCTTGCAATGGCAATCTCACCTTGAGGTAAAATAACACTTTATTGAATGGCGGGCAACTTGATAATTTGTTCTCTTCCTTGACTTGGAGATATGTATTGTTGGCAATTACAAAGCAGTTTGTGTATGCCTTCAAGTTTGATTCTGTTATCGTGGAGGCAAACCAATCATGCTCGTACGGTGTTTTCTTCTCCAAGATGAGAGTCAGGGCCATGATTAAGGCTAATTCCCTTTCTAAGTCATTTTCCCTGGAAGCAGCCTCAAGGTTACTGGAGCTAGAAATAGACATTTCTGCCCATAAAACAAAGAAATATAAGATCAATTCGGCTGTCTGGGATTATCAACAACTCAGGGTATGTTTGTTAAAAACCATAAACTTTGGTTTCCTAGTATACAGCATCTAGGAAAATAGTTTAGTGTCATTTTCTATGGTTCTCGAGAAACGAATTCTTTGCCCAGCAAACCCTTCTTAACCTTTACAGTATCTACAAGCCTACCCCTGATTTCTACGAATGACTACAAAATTAACCTTAGCCTGGAAAATTTAAAGACAGGTTTGTGTTTTCATCTTTACAGATTTCTTATGCTTCTACTGTCAAGTAAGTGTCCTAAATGCAGAAAGAGTAAATTTTATATGTCTATTATATGCCCTAGAAATTCATCCATGTACATGTATGAATGTATGAACAATGTTTAAAAACTAGAAGCTTTATGCAAAAATGAACAGAAGATATAAAAGAAAAGGGAAATGAAAGCTAGCAAGAAATTGTTGTATTGATTGAAGCCGTTGAAAATCTAGGGATTGTGAGAGCTTTCTGAAAGTTAATGAGTTTCTTCAAAGTTACAGAGAAAACAAGATCTTGCAGACGGAGAAAGTAAAAGAAAACCAAAAAGAGAGATGAGAAGGGGGCCAGAGTATACCCTAACTGCATATATCCGACAAATGGGGTTGAGCCACATCAGCATGGAGAGACATCCAAATCCCAAGAGTTAGCAATCTAAATTAAATGATGAGCCCAAAACAATAATGGGTTGGACAACTTAAATAAACCTAGGAAACACCGATGTTTTATACTAATAGCAAATAAGGTGAAGACACGTAAGTTAGCAATTTGGAAAAGGCCGCCAAATGTAATGATTTCTTGAAGAGCCCACGGCCATCCTAAGTAATATCAATGTTCACACAGTGCTATGGTTGAGGGGATGAATATGCATTTATGAGTCTGGCTGGAAGACAATAAAAAAGAAGACGTAACGTCAAATAAGCTTAGGGACCTCAGTTTTTACTTAAACTCACTTTTAATTAAAAATTAAAGGGCTCGCTGTTGAGGATAATTTCAAACCCTACTAGTCCAAAGGCCTAGCTAAATACCCACTTCATTAGTGACGGCCTAAAGCCCATAAAAAGCATATTCACAGGTTACATAAGTTCTTTATGGCAGATAATACCTCAGACTCCAACTTCATTTCAACAAGCACTCGTGTGAGATGACTAGATCACATGGAACCCGAATGATCCTAAGATTTTTAACCCGTTACCCCCGAGAATCTTGAGTGCATT
Organism: Trichilia minutiflora; assembly: GCA_035590515.1. Taxonomy (NCBI): domain Eukaryota; kingdom Viridiplantae; phylum Streptophyta; class Magnoliopsida; order Sapindales; family Meliaceae; genus Trichilia; species Trichilia minutiflora. The sequence goes on from JAVXUL010137308.1 coordinate 13,874, forward strand.
TGTAAAGGATGCGTAGGGGCGGGACCTCTAGAGGCTCCGAAAACTCAGGATATTATTACTGAAGGTTTAAGTCACTAAATTAAAGGGTCTTTTATAGAAGGGACCCCAAAGCTAAATACTATAGATAATTTGACCTCTTCTACAATGTCAAGGCTAATAAATTCTAGTTATGATTACAGAGTAAATGCAGGGAATAGCAACAACAAACTATAATTATAAGGATCCTTGATTTAAGGGAAGAAATAATGATCGACTAACACGTGTTCGAATGTAACAAAATATGACTATATAAAAGATATCACAACTTTAAAAACAGGTAAGTTACTCCCTATTGCGAAAAGGTTATTGTCATTTTTTTTAACTTTCCCCTAAAATATTCAAAAAGTAAAACCCAAAGTTATATATCATAAGATTTTTGTTGAGAAATCAGTTTTACCCTGATGGTCGTTTTCTATTTTCAGGCAAACTAGGTCCATCAATATAAAATTCAACTGGTGATACATGAAGTTCAAAGAGTTGCAAATTTCTTGCATTAACAATTAGTTAATAAAGACACAAACTTATCGCAATTACTAATGTAATAAATTATGTGAATTATTAGACAATCAATTTTATTATGTCAAGTTAGTTTGTATAAAAATATTTGTATTTATACTAAGGGTATAAACAGGAGTTCATGTTATGTAAACTACCTTGTAACTTCTAATTATGCTGATTTGAACACCCCCTATTTATTAATTGTATATGAACTCTTAACTTGAACGTAACCTGTTTATTAATTGTCTAGAACTCTTAACTTGACGTGACTCATTTGTTAAACAGGTAACATTATAAAATATAATATGATTATCCATTTAATAAATGAGAATTGGCTAGTGACTTAACCCTACCTATTTAACCTCTTTAACATAAATACAACCAATTATTACATTAATAATGACAATAAATAAAAAATAAAGAGTTATAATCATCGGAATTTGGACGCCGTCACCACCGTCGTCGACCTTCCCATTCTCCATTAGCTTATGGTCGAGTAAATAATGCACAGGCACTTAGATCTTCGTGTATATGCAGCAATTACTTAAAAGTTTAATGGCTACCAATACTATATCTAAACTCTTCTTTCTATTGGCTACTGCTTCCAAAATAATAGATATCTAGAGCTTGTTTGAGGTAGTTTTTTAAAGTCTTAAAAGCTGACTTTTGCTTCTCTTAAAAAAAAAGAGATTTTAAAATTAAGATAAGATTTTTCTCTAAAGTTGTTTGGTATAATAAATGAAATAATATTTTT
>JAVXUL010137319.1:0-15162 GCA_035590515.1 Trichilia minutiflora
AAGCTGCCAAGCTTGCACAAAGCTTGAGCCCTTTAATACCTTTGCCAACAAAGTAAGAAAGAAGATACAATATGCGCACGAAAGCTTGTAAATTGTAAATAGTACAAAGTTTCAATTACTTTTGATTAAATATTTTATGATTTGATAAATTTATATGCATGCAGGTATGAATGCCAAGGGAGTGAAGTGCATGCGGAGAGGTTGAAAACCAAGAAATTGAACAAGCTGGTTGAAGCATTGCCTGTCAGTTAAACGAATTTCAAATAGTCTTTGTTATTTGTATTGGTTTCCTCTTAATATTTAGTTATTGTACTTGGTAAATATAGTTATGACTTGGGTTTTAAGTTGAGAAGCATTTATAAAGATTTTTACTGATAAACCTTCAATTTGGATTGCTTATAAAATGTTTGATATGGATTGTTGCATTAATTAATCTAGAAAAATAAATTCAAAATATTTGAGTTTATGGTCCATTTCATTTTTATTGTAATTTTAATATGAATAAAATAAATTTGGAGTTTCATATTTGATGTTTGACATTATAACTTATAACTTGTCTTGTTTTTTGGACCTAATTTGAGTGATAGAAATTGAAATTTAACCTTTTAATTACCTAAATTTAAGCAACATTAATAGGATAAAATTTGATATTTTATGAGTAATAAACGATTTTATATTTTATCTAAATTTTTAATAATGAATATCATATATTCATGATGATTTAAAAGTTTAAATTAGAGAAATTAAGTGCATCGAATATATAGTTTTGTTTATTTTTTCCTCACTCGTGCCCAAATTTCATTAGCAGATATCTCTATCAAGACACCAAGACATCAAATTTAAAACAATTGACTTTACTCCTCCCTTACATATTCATCGTTTGCTATTAGACATTTTTAATTCGAATGCTATGAATTTGACATTTAACATTAGAAATCATATCCTATTGGTGGTGTTTAGACTTCCAATAAAAATAAACAAACATATATATCTTATTTTGAAAGTTCCAATGGAATTGAATGTGTCCAAATACACAATCCTGTCCATTTCTTTTTCTAGATTAATGGGTAATCATTTGGATATATTGGAGAAGAAAGAAAGCACGAGAATCACAACTTTGAGAACATGATTTAAGATTTGAGAAAAAAACAATACATAAAATTATTTGGACCATTAGTGAAAAATGGCCCAATTCATTTTGTGATTTCTTTAGAGTTTCTAAACATTATCATGATTATATGTCTCTCTGCAATCATTTATGGAAAAAAATATAAAAATAAAAATATTCTTTACTTTTTTATTTTTATAAAAGAAATGGCTGGATGTGTTTTCGGTATAGTTTTCAAAAAATGTTGCTTTTGATACTCTTTATGAAATCCAAATATAAGTTTATGATTGGGATTTATTGTAATTAGATTCTAAGCCTCTAGGGAGTGTGGCTTCGTTGTTAATAATATGCTGGAGGACTATTTTTGTATTGGGTTTATATTCAATTTGAGAAAATGTATTTTTTATAAGAATTTAGAATAATTAAAAGGTTTTAATCAATTTATACACCGTAATATTGTAGGGTGATCTCTTATTACATTGGATGATTATGATTTATGTTAATCCTATATTTAATTAAATATCATAATTTAAATATCATAAAAATTAGTATTACGGTGATTCACAATTTAAATTTCACATTCCATTCGATGGTTACGTTAGTAAAGGTTTAGGATATTGTATTCAGTATTCTGACTTTAAATCATTATAATATCTGATTGATGGGTCAGAATAGAGGGTTTCGGGTAAAAAAAAAAATTAGTATTTCTCTTTATATAAAAAAAAATAATTAGATTCTAAATTATTGTCCAATTAAAAATTTTGGAACGAGTCTTGCGGTTTGTTGACTGCAAAGATTAGATATATCGGATTGGTCGAAACCCAGCCCAATACATGATGCTCAGTAAGAGCCCAATTACGTATTTTGGCCGAGGAATGCCCTATACCCTTCCCGCTTCCCGCTCTCTGCCAGTGGGCTTTCCAACCTCAGACCTTCAAAGCCTAACTATGGATGCGGTTATTTAAAAGCCTAACTATGGATGCGGTTATTTAAAAGCCGAGCACGGAGACAATCCTCGGCCGAAGCGTCAGTTGGCGATGTCCGTAGCTTTTAAAAATTTGTGATTCTATTGTATTATTAAAAAGTCCATGTAGGAAAAATCAGTTAAATATTTGATAAAATTTATTTTTAAAGGTGTTATGAATATTAAAAGTAGTTCAAATGTTCAATTGATAAATTACGCTATTGGAATATTATTGTATTAAATTATAAATATATTTTTTAAATATTTAATAATTAGATTTGAATTATTATTTAAATATTATTTAATTAAATTAACGATCAAATATATTTAATTTTAATAATAAATTATATAACTAATTCAATCTAATCATGTCTCATATCATACATAATACCACTATATGTATCATGCAATTTAATTATATTTTATTTTATTTATTTTAGAATATTATCACTTACTACCCCTAAAATTTAGCAATATTTCAGGTTGATGAGGAGAATGGAAAAATAGATACTTCCCTCCCTCTTTTTCTTTTTCTTTTTCTTTTTTCTTTTTAAATATGGTTTACAATTTCTTTTATACCCTTATGTATAATAAAAATATATATATAATTATTTATTTAGTTTTTATCATTGAAACGTAGATTTATCCCCCAAAGGGGTGGCCTGATGGTGGGAATTGGGCTTGGGATGTCAAGGTCCCAAGATCAATTCCTCCATGGCATCTTTGTTGAAGCGTTTAGGGGGTCAGGCTCCGATTTTCTCCAGTCGTTTGGTATCGTCTGTCAGGATACTTGCCGGTCAGGGTACCACGGACGTTTTTGGCTTAGGCCTGGACCCCGTCCTCGTGACGTTGCTTTAGGGTAGTCGAGGGCCTGGATCCTCATGACAAATCCCAGGGCAAGCAAATTCCGGGGTGTTGACTGACGGTTGGAGTTTCCGGGTTTTCAAAAAAAAAACATACATTTATTTATTGTTATAAATAAAAAACTAATTAAATAATTAGTAATTATATATATATTTTTTATTGTTAGATATAAGAATGATTTAATAAAAATTAAGAAAATTATTTTTTTAGATTATCGATAACGAGGTGTGTGAATTTTTTTTAGTTATTCAGTTTTAATTATTGAGTATTCAATTAATTTCTTAGAGTTAATAGTCAGAAAAAAGAAAAAAAAAGGTTTTTCTTTTCTTTCCTTTCCTTTGCAGACAAGTTCTGTTGAGATTTGGGACTAATCTTTGAATAAATTAAGATGTGCTGCAGCTCAAATTTATATTCGCCAAGACGGCAAGAAGGAACCTCAACAAACCAAATGGCAGCCCATTGATCCACAACTGCTAGTCGGCAAGGAAGGTTTGTAGTAAGGACTAAGGAGATGCGCTCCAGCTGAAAAAGCTACGATTCTGCTTGATTGTCGGTTCATGTCGATAAAGAATAAAAAAATCACAGATCACACCCACTTGAAAATTCGTGCAGAAGTTGTCAATCCTACTTTTTATCAAGTGTCCTTAGTTCCACTTTATATAACTTATTTTATTTTTTTAATTTTTATAAAATATAAGATATATAATAATAATATAATATTATCACATTAATTTATATCATTATATATAAATATATGTATAATTTTTTTTATATATGTGAGAAATTTTAATCTATCAAATCTCAGATAAATACAAAACAATTGTCATATAAAAAAAATAAAATAAAACCCACGATTAAATCAAATACTTATAAAAAATACGTTTTTAATATATTAAATTTAAAATAAATATAAAATAATAACTATCTCTTACTAGATGGAACTACTCAATTACACACTTTGCATCCATCGATTGTATGCATAACTCTTATTTAATTTATTTTTCAACTTTTTCGTTTTTACTAATTAGTCAAAATTGTTGGCACTCAGAGATTATTCATATGACACTGACTCTCTGACTTTTAAAACAAAAAGGTTTTAACTAATGAAACTATGACTTCTATATAACAGGCATCCACTATTCATATGATAATAGAAATTAAAAATCACAATTAGATAATATGGTTTTTAAAAAAAAACAAAGGTTTTGTATGATATAATGGTAGGATGATTATCAAATTAGATTATGTGAAATAAAAATTTTAAATACAAAATATATAAATATTCTTAATTTTTTAAAAAAAGAATTAAGAATTAATATTAATCAATATCTTTTAAATTTTATTTTAAAAGGATAATAAAAACGTCAAAGACTTAAACAATGCCTAATTACAAAGAAGAGCTAGATTTGCTTTAATCATTTCAATAAATAATATAAGTCAAAAAGATTACACTATCATTAATTAAATTAAATATTTGTCTAGTATTATGCTTTTACCATCAAATAATATTTATGCTGCATCTTTTCAGTCAATTCTTGTCTTGGCTTTAGTAGTTATTCTATTAAATTAAAAACTAGAGTTGGAAACCATGACACAGCCATAGAAATTGCTGCCCTGAATGCTCCAATTTTCAATTCAAGAGTCAGCTAACAACCCACTATTACCATATTTTATCTGGCTCACTACATGGGAGACTATTAATTTTTTTTTTTACCAATATGATAAAATAAACAAAAGAAAATGATTTGGTCCAAATCATATGTATATATATTTATGATATGTGTGTATATGTTTATGTCCACTTGACTTGTTTGCGTGGCGGCTTCTAGAGACGATGTTAGGTTCAATTAATTAATCAAAGTTAATTCATTATTTTAATAGAAAGTGATTTGACTTGTCAAATACAAAGTCTACCAAACTATAATGAATAGAATTAATAATTGATTTGTGTAATTGTGTCTAGCAAACTACAATCAATATAAGTAATGAGATCTTGAAGTAATTCACACCCTTCTCCTATTAAGATTGAAGTAAGAAATTAATATTTTTTTATTTTTATTTTATTTTTTTTGAAAATAGAAAAACTCCTACATTTATCTCTCGTCGAGACGTCTAATTGAATACGGGATCGATGTATCCTTGAAAATAGGATCTCACGAATCACCTGACAACCGCCTTATACCACAGGATATATACACAAAAATCACATACACGATAATACCAAATACAGGATAAAACTCTAATCTATCCCCTAAGCTCTTTACAAAAAGAGATGTTTGGGGGTAGGAATCGTACCTGGGACCTTGAAACCACCATAAGATCAACCATGGGTTTTTGAAATTAACATTTTATATAAGCATAAAAATAATTACAAATATTCTTATATTAACATATGTGGCCTTGTTTGGTATTTAATTATTGTTAATTTAAAGCTCCAATTGTTGTGAGGTAAATGAGTTAATATTAAAAAAATAAAAATTGAAAAATTGGTCTTTATCTAGCTATCACTTTACTAACTGTGGTTCATAGCACAAGTGTTAAACACCGAAACAAAACCTAATCCTAGTTGGTGGAATCAAAATATGACATATTTATGAAGTCATGTGACTTGTATCAGTAGTGGCCTAGCTTTGATCATCAGATAAGGATTTTAGACCCACTATACAGTCTCATGGATGATATAACCATTTAGATTTCATATGTTTTATCAACTTAATTATATGATCAAAAACTACTAACCGTATATTATGAATATTTGTTGCATTAAAATACTGTGCATACTCATACTTATAAAGCTGATTCTCATTTGGTCAATATTAGTTAACAATTGTTTCTTCTTGTTTGACTTGAAAAAGGAAAGAAGGTTAACATAGAGAGTGCTTCCTAGAAGACCTTTAATCACAAGCACAAATATGGGTTCTGGTTCATCTTCTTGGAGATTCACCCTCTACGTTCTGATTGTTTTAGTGGTAAATTCTGTCTTCTATTAATTCTATATGAGATTATCTTTGTATACGTGTTTCCGTGAATGTCAATCTGTTGTTACTATTAAGTAGACTGCAATTTTGAGTCTAATCATCTCATGATGATCCGATAAATTAAGCAAGAGTGTTTTTTTTGTTTTTCATTAATTCATGTACTTTCAAAGTATGATGATCTGATCTGAATTTCATCAGCGATCTCTTGTTTAATACTTTCTGCTATGGATCTGAATTACAGTGTGTTGAAGACTGTACTGCCAGGAAAGTAGCTATTTGGAAAGAAGAAAATACAGATAAATATGATCAGCAAGCACAAGCCAATTCATTATCCCACATGCATCATCCACTGGACCCTTCCGAGAAAATTTTCTTCACCTTAGATGATCTTAAAATTGGAAAATCTCTTCCCATTTACTTCTCCTACAAAGATTTTTCCACTTCTCCTCATCTATTATCTAGAGAAAAAGCCAATTCTATTCCTTTCTCTTCAGCTAAATTACCGTCGCTTCTTGAATTCTTCTCCTTCTCCAAACAATCTCCCCAAGCCAAGGCCTTGAAATACACACTTACACAATGTGAACTTCAACCCATCGAAGGAGAGACCAAATTCTGTGCTACCTCACTAGAATCCATGCTTGATTTCACACGTGGCATCTTTGGATTGGATACCCACTTGAGAGTTTTAACCACTAACATTCTCACAAAGCCATCCACTCTTTTACAAAACTACACAATCTTAGACATTCCAGAAGAAATCCAGGCTCCAAAAATGATAGCATGTCATACTCTGCCCTACCCTTATGCAGTTTTCTACTGTCATTTCCAAGAGAGTGATAAAAAACTGTTTAAAATTTCTCTGAGTAGTGAAAATGGAGAAAGAGTAGAAGCTACAGCCGTTTGCCACATGGACACATCTCGATGGAATCGTGATCATGCTTCATTTCGTGTGCTGAAAATCAAGCCTGGAACCTCTCCTGTGTGCCATATTTTCCCTGCAGATAATTTAGTTTGGGTTCCGGAATTGCCCGATGCTTTAACTTAAGAGGACTATAATTGATTTGTGTTGCTAATAGTAATACTAGCTATCTCATTATATCAAGTCTTTGTTATCCTGATCGCTCAGGTTCATTTAGGGATCTTCGTATTGCTTATCAATGGAAAATGGATTTGTGAGAAAAACTGAGTGCTACTTTATGTATTCACCATGTATATAAATAATAAACTATTCTAATAAACGTTAAAAGTATTTATTAAGAGGAGTACATCAGACATTTAACTATAGATTGCAATACCATAAACGGTTGTTACGATCAATACAAGGTGTGGTTGGTTTTATAGAACGACCATATTTTGTTTGCTTTGCCTGGGCTGCTTGGGCTTGTTAGCGACGATGAAAGCCCAAACTCCGAAAGCCACTGCTCTATTATAAGGATGAAAAGCCCAATTATCAGAAGCTATAAAGAATTCCCTAATATAGTTTTCAAAAAAATATATAATAATATTATATAATATCATATCTTTTTTTTTTTTTTTTTTTTTGAGACCCGGAAACCCTGACCCTGATTTGCACCCGACCCAGATAAAACTAGGGCACCACCAGACGCTTGCACAAGATGCACTCCCCGTGGTTCGAAACCGAGACCAGCACAAGTGCCCCCTCAGAATGGAACCACTGGACTACACCAAGTGGGTGGTAAATATCATATCTTACCTCTTGAATAACTAAGTGACGTTAACTCTCGTCTCCTAATGCTTGATCCTAAATTAAGATACAATCTAACATCATAAATTAAGATAAAAATCTTTATTCTATAATAAATTATCTCTAATCCACTTTAACTTGATTTGAAACGGATTGGTTTCATCCAAATTGAAATAATATTCTTATTGTTTAAAAAAAAGAATAATGGTTCGCATATTAATCCATTAAATTTATCAAATTAATTTTAATATTTCGTTATATTTTAATATCAATTATAAATATCAAAACAATTCCGTATAATACTTTGAAAATTAATCAAAAATATCCGCTATACATACCATTAATTTAAAAATAACATATAAAAAAACTTTCTTTCAAAAATAATCTAAATTAATATTTTAAAATTAAAATACCCTGTATAAAAAATTATATCCCTAAAATTAAGGGGGAATTCCAAATTCCCCCCTCACCTTTGACAAAATGAATCACCCCCTCTTGGAAATTTAATTTAATCACAGTCGTCTAATTTTTGAAATTAATGGTCTTGATTTATTTTAATTTTTAAGAGGGGTGATTCATTTTTTGACAAAGGTGAGGGGGGAATTAAATTAATTCATCTTAACCCAAAGCTATTAGTTATTTTCTTCTCACAACATTTTTTTCATATTTCAACTTAATATTAGGAATATCTATCCCTAGTACTAAATCCGCTCCAATCCATTCTATTGGGGTCGGATACAAATACTTATCCATATCAACGGATCCCTACATCCCTACGTACCGACCATATGTTAACAATGTTCTGTATGCTACAGTTTCTTATCCGTCTTCACTGAGAGCATTAACTGTAAACTATCCTCCCTGAATTTCGTTGAGTTACATTTTACTCTTATACCTGACTCACGGATCTTTCTTGCGAGAAGAGATGTTAAGTCATTCATGTTTTAGTTTTATAAACCAAGCAATCCCTTCGGAAAATATCAAAATCTCAATTCAACAAAGAATGAGGTATCTTTTATTCATGCTTGAGTTGGATGAAAAATAGGAATTGTTTCTACAACTTACTAAAAAAAAGAGCAATACCAATTCAACTAATGGAAGTTTTTGTTGTCAGGGATTCCTGATATAAGATATAGATAGCCAAACAAGGCATACCCTGTCAGTGAAGATTGTGAGGCACAACTCAGAAGCTTTGATTATCTAATTGGGTAAGGGTTCCCAGCCAAATATCATCTATTTAAATGGACAAATAAAAAAATCATAGCTGCAATTCATTGTCAGAGTTTAACTGAAATCTCGCCAACAACCTATCCAAGTTGATGATCTCACCAACGCAGCAGTTTATTTTAGGTACCTGTTAGAAGATGGAGAAGTTTAGAACACACATTCTTTGAAATTCAATTGAATTTTTATTTCATCATTCACTCTAAATTGATAACTAAGAAGGCAATTGACTAACAGCTGAAAATTTAAACAGCCGCAGGTTTATTTCATTTCAGTGCGTCAGGAATTGAACATACAGCCAGGTGAGCAAAACCATATAAAATTAATACTAATTATTACCAATGATCGTAACCCCAAGCAATGAAAACAGACAAAGCCACACGTTCATGGTGATTTTGCAGATTAAACTAAATCTAAATTAGAAGTACAGCTGCTTCTGTGGTTTGAGGATTAGGATGATATTACAAATTTGGCAAATAGATTTCGTTCTACGTCACTAGCTCTTATCCAGGTCATCAGCGCCTTTACACCTTCAGCATAAGACAGGTCAACACAATGATACTAAATAAAAATAAAATAACACTTACCATAGTTTTGGCGCACCATTGTGAACCTGTAAATGGCTTTCATAAGTGAACCACGGCTCATGAAGTTCAAGGGTCCCATATGTCTGTAATACAAAGTAAAGCGCTATTAACTCATTTGAGCAACCCATTGAGGAAATTTTGCAATCCCAATACATATAACATAGAAAAATAAACTTAAAGCCAGAAAAGGGAAAGTTCTTTAAACACTGCATTCCCCACTCCCAGGAATAAACATTTGAAGCAAGAATATTTAGCTAAAAAGACAATGCACAAAGAGTGTCTCAAAGGAAAAAAATCATTATTTATTTTGCATTTCCATGGTCTAGCAAAAAGAGCCAACCCAAGTCCTAAACTGTTAAATTCCATAGTATTTTATAAATCTACACACACAGAAGCACAGACAAAAACAGAGATAAATTTAACTCTTGAATAAACTAACTTTCAGGTTCAAACTATAAAAGAATAGCTAACTGTCAAGTTCCAAACCTTTTAGAAAAATCAGTCAATACTTAGTGATCCTGATATTTAACAAATCATTGAAACAGATTTCTGAGATATATATTTCATTAAATTATAGTCTATGAAATTCCATCTCTTTGGGATCTTATAATAAGATAACAAGAGAAACATAGGTTATAGATATTAAATTGTTGCAAAACCATCCTGAATATATTAATTGAATTAGTTTCAATTGGTAAGCAAAATGAATCAGTCATTCTTTATGTCTAAGGGAAATAATTGAAAATAACAATTGCTCTCTAAAAAAATCCTAGTCTAAAACAAAATTTTCACTCAAAAAATGAATGGCATTTAACTTTTCAAAAAATTTAGGAATTTCCATGCTACTTAAGATACCCCAACCATCACCCACTAAACAGGGAAAAAGAAAAAAATGCTAGTATATCATTTCAGTCAATTGAGTAAACTCACACAATCTCAGTATATCGAAGTCTCCATACAGGGAAACCTAGATGGCATCTTGCAGGTCCATAAACTAATAAAAGATCTGGTTCTGGCCTTTTGCAACCTGATAGTATCAGTACCCAACAGATGAGATATTAAAATTTGAAAGGACATCATTTCTATGAACTGCATATCTAGAAAGTAATACAAACCAACAGCTCTTAGTGCCTCATCCAAGTGGGCTTCAGTAAAAATTTTCTCTTCCTGAATTTTGTCAGAGTCATGGAGTTTGATATACTCAATAAAAAGCAAGTTAGCAGCTTTGACGACCGCTTCCTTCCCATCAAAGAACGAAGTGAATTCCAGAGTAATATGTTTATGGTCATGAACTAGATTGCTTTCATCAGCTTCCTGAATAATAGAAGATACTGAGATCAGAAAATTTTTGGGCATCACAGCTAACATTCCAAAAGAACAAGTACTTTGAAGATAATCTAAAATACATTACAATTACAGCCAAGAAATAGAATATACACAAGATACCATAAGGTATGGCTATGTTAAGTATGTAAATGATCAAACTCATGCCTTGTTTGATACTACAAATTAGCAGACATGTAAAGTGAGTTACATTGAAACTGAGACTTTCACCTAATTTCATCATAACAGGTTGAGATAAGTTAGGCCTAGCAATTAAAGTACATAATGCTTTTTATAACCAAAGATAAATAAAAAGAAGATGATCTTCTTTAAGCTATAAGGATAGTAATGCTTATCAGTGAAATAGTATCTCTAAATATCTGGAAATTATGCAAATGGGAAACTGAGGAATGCAAGGTGGTTATGCTGCCACATTCGCTTATAGAAATGTATTACCTCAAACAATATTGCATTATCCATTTTCCTGATAATGGATTCCTTCGATTTCTTCAGTATTCCTATACTAAAAAAAACTAAAACCACCATTAGACAATAAATGGCCATTGCAAAGTTTGCTTTCCAAAATGCCATCACGTAATCATCCAGCAGAACTGAGAAGAATGTCGATGATCAATTCACCCTATCATCGTTACCTTCTGCATCATAGAGACAAACACACTTTACACCAATATCCACCAGCAACTGCAAAAGCTTGATAACTTTTGGAATATGATAAGCTTCTTCACTTTCTACTACAATGGCCAGGTACCGAAGCTTGTCTATGTTTAGGTTTCTGAATCTCTTCAGTATTCCACTAGAGATAAGGTAGTTTTTTATGGCAGCAGCTATGCCCAGAGCAAAGTACCACAAGTTGACAATAAAATGTATCCAATACCACAATAGCTGGAGACATAGACTGCCGATCTGCAAAAAACTATAGAACCAACATGAAAATCTAACCTAACTTCATGCTAAACATGGTAACATATGATATCAATCATTTCAAACAAAAAGCCATGCATTGGGTGAAATTAAGACGACACGTTAGGCCCTAAAGGAGAATCCATAAGATTAAGTTGCCCACTCTTTAATTCCATGTACTGAAAATTTGTCAATTAATCAAAATTCAATCCATTAAGCTGTAAAATACCAAATTTATTGGTAAAAACTCATCTTTTACTGTTATTTTGCTCGATCAATTTGAAAGGCAAACAAGTTCTCCCAAATGTTTTGTGTTGCCAAAACTTCATATAACAATACCGCTAAATAACTTTTTTAAGGAAAAGCACAGATCATGGATGATATAAATATAGAAGCTAATGAGCTTACTTGGGAAACCCAAAGGCACACCACCTGCATTTTGTCTCCAAAATCTGTCAAACTGTCAAACAAGGACTAACAAATCGACACTGTTAGTAATAAAACAAGCAGGAACAACATAAGAAGCAGCTGATGAATTAGTTTGTGAATCAAACAAAAGGGTAACGAGTCAACAAAAGTAACTCTCTAAAATACAAAACAAAATGGGATATATATATATATTTGCCTGACAAGCAGCTTATGAATCAAAAAGGGATAACAAATCTCTTCAGTTAAGGAGAAAACCCATTAAATCATTTTGGATATCCCCAAGAAAGAATTATTATTTGGGAGAAGAATCAAAAAGCTAAAAAGCACTTTAAGCAAAGAGTAGCAAAGAAAGAGAAATGTCTTTTGCTTTTTTCGATAATAAGCACTCAGCATTTAGAATGTGAATTAGGCGTTTTTCATGTGTCAACTAATATCAATACTGGTACAAAACAAAACTTACCAGCACAATTGATTAATTGTTGTTAAAACAGAAAATTGAATGTCTTTACCAAAAGCGATTGGCATGAACTAGGGTATCATATTGAAATAACAAGTATGATTTGATTAATTATTAATCAAAAAGAAATATAAATTTCTAATTAAATTGAGTTGAAGCAAATTCCTCCGTAATTTGATTCTGTTTAATAACGACATATGATTCTGTTTAATACCGATGTCATATCTGTGTCAGATACGATATATTTTTAATATAATAAAAGATTTATATATTAATTTAAATTTATTTTTAAAAATAAAAAAATCATTTTAAAAAAATTTATTAAATTTTTTTAAATTAATAACAATTAAAGTTCATTAAAAAAATTTATCTATATACTAACTTAGATTTTTCTTAAAACAAAAAAAAATAATAATTAAAAATTATAAAAAAATTAAGTTATATTATCAATAACGACAATAAATAAATATTAAAAATTTTAATTTCATGTTTTAAAAATATTTAATATTTTATAAATATAATTATTTTTTAATGATTTTAATATTTTTTTAATTTCGTGATTTTAATAATATAAATTTATTAATTAATTTTATTAATACTATAGATTACTAATTAGGACTTATAGTGGCAATGAAAATAGTTATAGTGATAAAAAATTATTAATACTTGAAATTATTAATATCTCTCTCTTTTTTATTTTTTTTTAAATTTTATTATATTTAAAAAATATAAATATAAGTGGTTAAATGGTTAATTATATATTAATTATATTTTTTGTAATTATACAATTGATATTTGAATTATTTATGTAGAATTTGTTAAAAAATTTATTATATAATAAATTTTATATCTACATATAATTATTTTTATAATAACAAATGTATAAAAAAAAATTACTATTATGTCTTATTGTATTTGTATATTTATTTTTTAAAAATTATCATATTATCGTAACTATATTGTATCGTATCCCTGCTTCATAGATAACAACTTCTTGTTAAATTCAGTTGAAGCAACTTCATCTATAACCTACGGTTCTATTCTAACACAGAAATTGAATACAATTGAATAAGCAGTTTCCAATTAACAGAGAAGGAAGGAAAATAATCCTCATCAAACCTGTGAGAAGTAGCACAAGCAAGGAAACTGCAGAGATGATTTTAACCCTTATTGACTTTTCGTCTCACCGCAGTAGGACTTGAAATTGAGTTTAATTTGACCCAACCGTATGCCCAAATTCTCTCTCAGTCACGAACATGAAATCCATCCGAAGTTTACAACTTTATCTTAGAAACGAATCCTACGGTTGTTCTATCTATCTGCTTGGACAGTGAAGATTGAACACAAAATAAAAATGAAAATGGGAATAATGAAGGAACACTCACCTCCCCTGTTTTTTGAGCAGTTAATTAGATGTTATATTATTCGTTTATTCCCCGTACTTCTCGGCTAACTGAGGTAGAAATTATGCGAACACACGACAAAAATGAGCGAAAGCGCTTTGAATACAATCATAATGGAGCAGAAACTAAGCACAATTCCGGAACATTCTTCACCCTCTTAAAATAGGGGAGCAGACATTAGGAGCAATTCCGGAACTTCACGTTCGTCACCCTCGTCGCATGATATCGTTGAGAACTGCGTATTAATTCATTTATATTTGATTGGCTTGAATGGAAAATTTTTCTGATCTCATCTTTCTTGTTTCTTTACATTTACGTATAAAAGAATTTTTAATAAATGGTTTTAAATAATATTGGGAGGCTTTTTAAAAATCAATAATGAGATTAAAATGATTAGTTGAATAATAAATAAATTATTTTTGAAAAAAATAAATATATATATATACTATTCTCATTATTTATATTATTTTTAATAAAATTAATATTCGTAATTTTTATTATCTGTATAATAAAATGACCTTTAGTTTTAATAATTTAAATATTTTTTATTATAATAATTATTTTATAATTAATACATTTCAAAATAAATGTGTTGTGTTCAAAATGAACGAAATAAAAATATGAATGTCGTAATATATTTATTTTATCTAAAAAAATTTTCTGTTCTAATTCAAAGGACTTAAATAAAACAAAGAAAAAACACTATTAAAAAAATAAAATAGCAACGACAACTTTTTTATCCTTAAACAGTAATTATATTTTATAAATTACTACTAATTAGATTATGATTATCTTTTTAATAAAATAATTTAACAAAAAAAAAAAAAGAGAAGAGAGAAAGCTGCAGTCTCAGCTTTTGAAAAAAAAAAGAGAGAAAAAAAAGAGCTGGTTAGGATTATAAAAGTACGAAAATAACCCCAATTTTTAATCCTTTTTTTAATTGATTATCCTAAAAGAATTTTAACTAATTTGATCAAAAAATTATCTTTTGAACAAAATTATCCACATAAATTTAAATACAAAACTGGTCTACTTACTTAGAGGTGGACAAATTTTAGTTAATTTAATTCAAGTCGATCCAATTTATTAATTTATATAATTTGAATTGATTTAAAAAATTCATAATTAATTTACAAATTTAAATTTTATAATTCGTAATTTACGAATTAGATTATAAATTAAATTAAATTTAATCCGTT
>JAVXUL010137349.1:0-15157 GCA_035590515.1 Trichilia minutiflora
GATGTTAATGTGATTAAAAATCTTTCATTTTCCTTTATTTTATTTTATTGTTGGTTAATGAGTTTGAAAATAGGTACTAATGCCTTGCGAGTTCTAGAGGTGCATTCTAAATAATATGATATATTTCTGGGATTCGCGGCGATTGCCACGTAGCCGACTAGGGTCGAGGCGTGACATAACTGAATTTAGAAATAATGGGAGGTACATTCTAACTTTTAGAGAGAACTTTTTCACTTACTCACACAACACATAGTAGAGAGAGAAACACCCAGACAGAGACGATTCTCTGAATTTTTTCTCTGATTTTGTCTTGCTCTCTTCACTCTCACACACAAGCAAAACCCTCACTGACTTAAGCATCAAAGGGTTTTCATTGAGAAATTGGCTTTACCCCTAAGGTTCTCATTGTTTTGCAGTTTACAGAATCGGAGCTCAAGAAAAAAGACAAGCTGGTGCTGGAGGTTGAAGACGACCACAACTTCTCGCATCAATATTTGGCGTCGTCTTTAGGAACTTGAACAAAAAAATAAAAAACAATCAACTCTAGCGAAGATGACAAATACCATAAGCTATTCAATCAGGAGACACGCAACTCATTTTGCTCGTCTCATCTTTCTTGGCATCCCAATATCGTTTTATTTGATAACAAAACTACATAATAAAACAAATTGTTAGCAAATTATGAGAGGACAATTCTTAAACATCAAGTAGTGAACTCCATAGACCCCATCTATATATGAATTTTATAGCCTAGGTGTCATTCATGTTATCTAGCTTCTCGGTGATTGGAGGTGATAGGTGCCTTTCGATGTCAATAATAATATCCAAAATATGGGAAAAGTGTTTCTGCTTTTTCTTGGGGATATCGTCATGCCTCAGTTTGACTATTTTTACTATCCTATAAAGATCTGTATCAGATTTTATAGAACCTGTACCCTAGATCTTTAGCTTCCTTTACCCCTGGTTGATCAAGGGGTCATTCCTTGTCCTTTTTTGCCCTTCTCATACGGGGGATTCTCTATCATTATCCCCTTTCCTTTGTCTTGTACAAGGATTGGGGTAGACTTGGACCCCAACTCCGAGGGCCCTTGGTTTCTTCTTCTCACCATAATATTCCCCCTGCTTTGTTGTTGCTTCTGAGGTGGTGTCTATTTTGAAGTCTCAGCTTTCTTCTTCTTTCCAGCAAGCTTGCCCAAAGAGGTCAAGGCAGATGATTTTTTAGACATTATAATTTCTACAAAAATGACAAGCAGAAGAGTTAATCATATTTATAGTGAAAACGTATATCATGAGATCATATATTTATGCGAAGGTTTTTACTCTGAGCAAAATTCTTTTTCTGGAAGTTTACAAAGTCTTTGCTCGGACATGTTTTCACTAGACCTAAGGCCAATAGGTTCAAATCAGAAGGTAGGGATTTTTTATTTGCGGACTGAGCCCTAGCTTGCCTAATAATTTCTAAACTACGGGGGCTTATCTCTGCCTCCCCTGTCCATGACAAAGTTTCATAAAATACGCTCGGGACAGGGAGGTGTGGTTCGGGATTTCAATTGCCACCAATAAAGAATTATTTGTTCTTTCAATCTTTGTTGCAGGTGGGATTCCCTTTGATTGGATTGGGTCTTTAAGGCCTCGCCTGAAAGTAGTACTATCCGGGGTTCTTCTCAGGGTTTTTCTTGAGCACAAACATGCGCTCTAACTTTTCTATGGAGGGTGGTGAGTCTGTTATTTGCCCCCATAAAATGAACAGTCCTGCTAGTGTTCTCCAGTCATTCAAATTGAGCTAGTTTGAAGCTATCCTCATCATGGTGAGGACTTGACAGAAATATGGTTGTAGGGGTAACCTAACCCCTAAGTAGAACAGCTCCTCGTTGAAGGTAACTTCACCCTCAGGAGGGTTATTGGGACTCTCATAAGCCTCAAGGACTCAGAGATATACATCTTCTGGAATCCCAAAGAGTGTTGTGTAGGTCTCAAGATCGATCTCCATAACCGTAGAGGTGAACCAATCCTGTTCGTATGAGAACCAAACTTCTGATATTGGTGTCGGACTGGCCATCAATTTCAGGCCTTCTCCTAAATTGTCTCCCCCAGTAACAACCTTAGGTCTGGTCAAAGAACTGGAAGCAAAAGCCATTTCTGCCTAGAAAAACAAAGGGGAAAATAGTCAATAGGGCTGTTCAAGAATCATTAACAACTCTAAAGATTTTTTATTGCTACTGAGGCTACTATATCCTATTATTCGGAGCCGAGACAACAATATGGTCTCTATTTTCCTACAAATGATGGTACTATCGATTTTAAATGTTTATACAAGACCACTGAGTCATTCTTATTCTAACATGATTTCTGTTCTATCCAAGCCTATATTCACAGTTTGAAAAAAGATTGTAGAAAACTAACCAACAAGGATATATGATGAACTTACAGAATATAATGAGATTTGAAGATGCTCGAAAAACGAATCGAATGTTGCGAATAGAAAGCTATCGAAAATCGTCAAGAAAGTGCAAAGAATGCTCTAAAAAAATGCTTGTTTACAAATGATAACAAAGAGAGGAAAAAGAAGAATTCAGAGAAGAATAGGGTATTTATAGACGAGTAGGTGGAAGACCAGAACAACCCTAACTATCGTATGAGATCCAACGGACAGGGAGATGACACGTCATTCGAATCCGAAAAGCCAAAGATCATGTCTTTTCAAATTTGAATTCGAATGGAACCCACCACTTCAGTCGAATTATTACGGCCCGAGTATCACAATCTCTCAGTTTGGTCCCTCAATGGAGAAATGCCACATGACTGACGGTTACGTTTTCAAGAGGGGTAACTTAAAGATGACAACAACAGTTACGACGTGACATGACAGTTGAGCAGTCGTCAAATAGGTTTTAATTAAAAACTGGAGGGCTTAATGTTTGGATATTTTCACCAAGGCCCATCCCACAAGCTCAGGCCCATCATACGAACATACTCCTCCCCATAAACCCCTGAATATAACAACGTTCCAAAACCTCTTCCTACAACACTAAAAATAATATAATCGCCTCGGGTAAGTCATCCGAGGTCATTAATCAGAGAATTTTTATCGAGTTATTCATCGCCTATCTGAGACTCCGTCTCAGGGGGTTTTAATCATTCATATACTGTGCATGACATCGGAGTCTCGGGACAACTGTAACATGGACAGCATCTACAACACTGCTATATGGTGTTATCAAAATCCTAACACATCTCCAGAAAGCGCATTGGGAATCTAGAGACTTATGTCTTGGAAAATCTGTAGACTCTACCTCAAGGAATATATGCTCGGGGCCTTGGGACATACATGGCAAAGAACAGTACCACGACGTCTACATCCTGCGATTTCTGCGATAAGCTTTTAGGACACGTCAGCTGTACGATAACACGTGTTCATAGATACGAAATTCTATAATTCTAATATAACTGAATTCAGGAATAATGGGAGGTACATTCTAACTTTTAGAGAGAATTTTTTCACTGACTCACATAACACACAGTAGAGAGAGAAATACCCAGACATACATGATTCTCTGAATTTTTCCTCTGATTTTGTCTCGCTCTCTTCACTCTCATACACAAGCAAAACCCTTACTGACTTAAGTATTGGAGGGTTTTCGTCGGGAAACCAACTTTACCCTTGAGGTTTCCATTATTTTGCAATTTACAGAATCGGAACTCAAAAAAGAAGACAAGTTGATGCCGAAGGTTGAAAATAACAACTTTTCGTATCAATATGCACCTAAAATAACTCAAAAAAAAAACTCAAATTTTTCGGTATGAATATACGAAAATAACCATCCATGTTAAATAAAAAGGGAGAAAGATATTTATCCCCTATGATTTCTATAAACAATAAACAACCCCTATGGTTATGTTTATAATAAAACACTTTTTATAGTTTGTTATAAGTGATAAATACTCTTTATTATTAAATTTATGTATTTTTTGTTAGCTACAATTAAAAGCAACAGCAAAAGAAAGAGGAAAAACAGACGAAGAAGAAATAAAAAAAGGCAGGTGAAGAAGAAGAAGCAAAAGCAGATGCAGACGAAAAAGACGGAGTAGTAGAAGAAGAAAAAATTGTACAGAGGTCTAACGGTGCTAGGTAAAGAAAAATACATAAATTTAATAGTAGAGGATGTTTGTCACTTATAGAAAACTATAAAAAGATTTTGCTCCAAAAATTTTGTTAGGTGGGTCTTTGTCATATCTGAAAATCCTAAGGGATAAATATCTTTCTCTCTAAATAAAAACTTGAGTATAGGTTGATAATTTTAGAACCTGCTCATAAGGAGGCCAAATGTGAATTCAATGAAAACATATTTTTAAATATTTACAAAAGTCAAAGAAAAACTATGAAAATCTAGGGACAAATTTGAAGTTTTTGAATTTTTTGCGCGACTTTCGAAACTCAAGTTTTAGAAATCCAAATCACACAAGGAAGAATTTTGTAGTTTCATAAGATTTTAAAATTTTTAATGCAAAAAAAAAAAAAAATTATAACAAGCAAATATAAATTTTAAAAAGAGTAAACGACAATAGAATGAAAACCTAAAGCATCGGACTATCCATTAATTCTGCTATCTAAGTTTTCATGAGTCAAGTTATTAATTCCAATGCTTTTGGTGAAGATCTTGCACACAAGTCTTATTGGTCCCGATAATTTACCAAGTTCTCTATTTTATGACTTTTAGCTTATTAGTCCCAATAGGTTCAAGTACTTCTAAATGCAACCTCTTGGTTTTAAATTAAGTATTCGAAGTCCATTAACATCTATAAGAACTAGGAATTATGCAAACGACATTCATTTCTTGTGCCAAGAAATTTACAATTCATAATTCCAAGAAGCTTTGTTAAACATGCAACTTATTGGTCCTATTACACGTTTATTTTCAATTATACTAAATGCATAACCCTAAAGGAGATCGAGTTAAACAAATAATACTAAATAAAATATAAATTATAAATTCACTAAATATAATTATAATTTAATAGATTAATATCACAAATTCATGAATAATTAAATTAGAGTATCATCTTAGCATTAGTTAAAAATCTTTAGATAGACATAGTTATGAAAAATAAATAAATAAAAATAAATCCCAACTTCTTGAAGTAGCCTAACGCAAAACTCCTTTCTTTGCAACGTTTCTCTTGATGTCTATGCTTCCTCCTTAAAATACAGGAAAGAAAGGTTATATATGTTTAAAAAAATTTAAAAAGATAATAAGTTTTAGGCGAAAAATTTATCAATACTTTCACCTAATAAATAGGAGGATGATTTGATAATATTTCTCTTAACAGCAAGTCAAAGTTGTAAGATTGCACCTATATGTACTAACCCAACCCACTCCATAAAGAGTATTTATCATTCTCCCTACCTAGAAATGTAGGCTGGCGCAAAACCAGCTATTACCATTCTTACTTTCACTGAGAGAGCGATTATTGCACGGAACTTACAGCTCCGAAGCATTTAAAATATGTGATGTACCAAAATCCATCAAAATCTTACAGAAAAAGGCTGAGCATTCACTAATGAATTTGTTGAAGATAAATAGCATCTAATTATCTGATCGCTCGCAGCAAATGAAACACATCCCTGTGCTTTCAAAACTTATGAAGATCATTCCACCTGAAAACCACTTGTTTTGGTACAAGTGCGAAACCATAAAAGATAATTTATGGAATCATCACGAGACTCATTTTTGACACTTCCATAACTAACCATGCGAACTTAAATACATCTCCATCACAAACTAGACTCCAAAACCTGCAGATACACCTCACAGGAGCCAGCACAGCACTGCTTTCAAAAAATTATAACAAAGAAAAATGGCATCAAAATGAGGTACTATTAGTAGGTTAATCTTCGAGCTCTATAATCTTAACCACAGATGCATCTCCGACTTTCTGGCAAACCACCACTCGGTCATGTGACTTTATGACCCCTGAAACCTTTCCATGATCAAGAGCAACCTTTAGTACGGTCTCATTGGTTGCATTTGTAGATTCCGCCTGGAAGTCATACACATGACAAGATCATAGATTACAATTTATGGAAGAACATTAAGACCTTGTTTTCCCTACCAAGAAAAGAGGGGAGGAAAAAAACAGCAAAACAGAAAGAATAAGGAAGAAACAACCAATAAGGAATCAATAATTGAATTTCTAAATTCTTCACTCACTATTCATTCAAAACCAAGGTTCAAAGTCACCTAAGTGATGGTAGGTTGCAACCAACAGAACACAAAAAACAGTCATAGAACAAAGTTCTGAATCAATACCAAGTTCATGTTTGGGATTGTATTAGAATGTGAAATAATCCCTTATTTGACAACCTGGCACCAAAATTACATTTGGTAAACTCTTTTTGAAAGTGATTATCATGTACCTTCTTCAAATTGAATATTTCACAATCCGATTATGTAAAGTGTAATACCAAAAGTACCCTAATGAGATTAATTTTTAAAATCTTATTTCAAATAAATAATTGAGTAAATATTTAGAATTTATTAATTTCTAAATTGAATAAATTAATAGCAGAACAAAAATATTTAAAATTTGCATTTTAATCAATACCACCACCATATATCTGCATTTTCAACGATGCCACCCACTTCAGCTAATGTGGTCTCTAGTAGCAACTGTTTAACAATGACATGATGGAGGCTGACAAGCTGTGGCTGATGTGTAGAACCAAACCATACCACCATTTTCAACAAAAACACCACTATTATATAGATCAAAAAATTTAGAATCTGAAGATACAAGTGGTGTCATCATTTTTCCCATTGTAATTGTTGCGGAGATGGAAAACACTCCAAAAATATATATAATTTTTCAAATTTAATTAGTAACTAATGATAAATGTTTTCTTCTTTAATTACAATAAATATTATCACAAAAATAGCACTTATTTTATTTAACAAGTAAAAATACTGACAATAACAATATTTATTAAGTAAATATAGATATTAAATAATATTTATTTCCATGTATAAAATGTTATTTGGAAAATTATGTCCTATCTATTTTACCAACCAACCACCCAACCCCAATTTATTTTAGAAGTTGATTATTTGACAATTTAAGGCAACATTTATTTATTTTTTTCAATGCAATGCAATCCCAAACATACGATTAATCAACCTAGGGAAGGCCAGCAAGAGTACATGCAAAGAAATAGGTCTCAAATTGGACTTCATCTGGCCAGTAACAGTACATGCCAAAGAAATAGGTCTCAAATTGGACTTCCTCACCCCTTGAACCTATATGAAGCCATCCATGTGCTTAGCCATATAGAAAATTTCCCTAACACACGAGCTTAACTTAATTGTCTCTAAAATCCCCAATATGTTTTCAATGTTGTGAACTCAACAAAGCAAGTAGAAGGAAAATAACTATAGAGAACTTACAGGATGACGTGGGTCAGCAAGCATAGGGAAGAGACCTCTCACAATGAGGGATTGCCTTGCCTGAAAATTTAATTAAAAGGGATACATGTTTTTCATTAGCTTAGGCACCCAGGGAATAGTAGACAGTTGTAATAAAATAATGGGAAAAGATAAATCCCAAGTGCACTATTTTCAATGAAACATTAGTTCCCAGAAATTAAGTAGTGTAAAATAATCAAATGCAATATCGCTAGACTTGCAGCACTATTATCATGATCCAATTGTGAATGCCAACCAATACTGTATACTCAGTCAAACACAGCTCCTAATACTACAAGAAATTATATAGTGAGAAATATAGCTTCCAGGTATCAATGAGAAGGTAACGTGATCATTTTGTTATTGTTGTTGGGCTGTGGTGGGGTCAAGGGGGAATAAGTGGCATAAACTTAAAACCCATTCATAACTTGGTAAGATCCACAATTATAGAAAGCAATTTTTCAGTAATTAGCACGTTCAAATTTCAGTAAGGACAACTCAATTTCAAATGACACTCTTCACGTTATTAATGTCTCCATAACTGAGACAGCTAATTTCAACAAGCAAAAAGCATTAGAAATAAGATAAAGATTTATTTCCCCAAATCAATTGAGTAATGAAGCCCCATGCAACAAATGAATTATAGATAAATCAGTCAAGCAAATACCTCAAAAGCTCCACTAAAGCTCCATTTTAGCTGAGTTGTTTTAAGGCGAGGGATCACAACTGATAGAACCGGCATTGCTGGCCTGTACTTAGCAATCAATCTGCAATATGTACACAATGCATTTAGAATCTTCCAAACAGAAGTCACAATTAAAAGCTGAAAAAAATTAGGAAATCAGTTGAAGCATCAATGTCCCTGGACCTTAGCTTTCTACTGAGAAGGACGAGTACCTTGCAGCTCTTCCTGATGAAGTGAAGCATATAATGACAGATGCCTTCACTTTTATGGCTGCCCTTACCTAGAAAATTGTTGAAAATTGGTCTATAAGAATACATTTTGAAATATACAACTATTTCAACATGGAAGCAACAGTTGGAATTAAACAGACTAGAGTAAATAACATAATCATTGAAAGAAAATACTAAAGAAGCACAAAGAGCCGTTACTGCTGAGGAAGCAATGGATTCTAAGTGGGTCATTGGCTCTCCAACATATTTGACAATCTTCTTGAAATAAAGGTCTTGATTGAAAACCTTCTCAGCCTATATACATTATTGAAATTAAAGGTCAAAAAGATTACGTGGAACACAAAAAGGAAGACATAATGCTAATCGTTATATCAATACTTCAAATTACCGAGCACATTCACTATTACTAAATCCATTTTCATCTCAAACCCAGCAAATTTAATATAACCCTGAACGCCAAATAGACTATAAACCAACGTGCATGATGACTAATTTATAAATTGTGCTACCCATCAGAAAAAGTTTAATGAGCTTTGCAGGATCATTGGTCATGGCATCAGGGTAATAAATGAAATGGTTATCATACATTGAGATTCTGGTGAATGGAAAGTTGAAAGCTATAATGTAAAAGGAATTGATTTCATGCAACGGTAACCTTTTTCAATGGGTATTACCAACACACAATGCTCATTGGTGAGTGAGTTGTTATTAACTTAAAAACAATCAAGATTTAATCATGTGTCAGTTAGAGATATGATGTCTGAACACAAGTGAATAGGACAATTGGAAAAAAAGACACTGGTGAACTGCTTAGAATGATCATTATGCATGCACAGGGTACATATTTCCAAGAACAAATCAAAATTTTACTCCAAGGAGGAAATAAAACTTTCTAACTGAACTAATTGGATATTCAGGCTCAACTAAATATGAAATAGTAGAGATTTGTTATATAAATTGTAAGCATAAATATGGAAACTATTATGCCAACACTTTCTGTACCAGATAGTTACAAATAAGGAACCAAACCAAATAGTTACAAATAAAGAATCCCTTATGCCAACACTTTACGTACCAACGTCAGCACTTTAATTTACTAAGACACAGAAAGAAGTCTAAAATCAACTTTAACTAACTTTTATCCAGGAAAAATGTTCCATAATCAATGAGCATATCAGGGAGTCAAAGAAACATTCACCTCAGCACAAATTTTACCAACAATAGAAATAGTTTCTACAGGGTACAATCCACGCAAAGTCTCAGCACCAAGAAGAATTGCATCACTTCCTGCGTGTATCATAAAATATAAAAAAAAGTTGGAAATAAAGGGTCGTATCTGCCAACAGTTCAGCCAGAAACTAGAGATGCTACAACCAAATCAACAATAAAACAAAGAATATCCAACAACCATATTCAGATAGCGAATGGAATCATACACTTCAAAGTCACAGAATTTTAGGAAAAAGAGTTGAGAGTTGCAAAATACCGACTCACCATCCAATACAGCATTTGCAACATCAGTTGCTTCTGCACGAGTTGGTCTCAGGTTGTCAGTCATACTGTCCACAACACGAGTAACCACAGCAGGCTTTCCCGCCATGTTACACTTGTAAAGGGCAGCTTTTTGAAACAAAAACACCTGCAAAGTATAGAGAGATCCATAACCAGCTTACATTATATCAGTTATTGCTTTTTAATGGGTATTTTCATGACCTGTTTTACAATTACAACAATCAACTATAAGATGCCTTTCACCCAAAGAAAAATTTAAATGGATGTCTGACCGGCAATTTGAGAATAATAAAAAGGCTTAACTGAGAAAATCACTTGAGAATTTTCTACATTAAATATGCAAATTTAATGATCTGCAAAATTCTTATATTCCAACTTGAAACCCAAAGGGTGTCGTAAAATAGCATTATATTCATTATTCTTATTAAGGGTAGGAATATATTAATGAAAATTTTCACCTTTTCTTTTTTTTTCTTTTACTAGTGGATACTGGTTGGCACAACTGGTAAAATCTCTTGAAATAATAGAAGATGTTCAAAATTAAATCGCCGGTTACACCAGGTTGGGAAAGACTCTGGTTTATTTCATGTAATATTCAAAGGAAGAAAGAAAATACTACTACTACTACTAATAATAATAATAAGTATATAAATTCTTGAATTAAATAGTAATGGTAATTTACATTTTTTGAGTCATGCAACCCAATAAATAAGACAAAGCTTCAATTCTACATATCTTGTTAAATAATATAAAGTTAAGAAAATTTTCATTAATCATATCTACATCAACAATAGTGAGGCACATATAACAATACATCTTATAAAAACAGTATGTTGGAATTGCAAAACACAACACCAATTAAATGACGGTTTGTTCAAGTTGGAAAACTGACCTTCTCAGGTGGGAGATCTATACCCAAATTTCCACGGGAAAGAATAACGCCATCTGCTTCTTGGAGGATCTCATCAAAATGGGTCAATCCCTGATAGCAAAACATAAATTATCTGTAAATATCTGAAATTGTCCAAAAGCAGAGTCAATCTTGTAACTGAATTATATATGCAACACACCTCTATATTCTCAATCTTAGCAAAAATTTGAGTTTGATCTAGGTCACCTAACTTAGAAAGATATTCATGAGCCTGCATCAAACCATAAAAAGTCCTATTATCAAAATATTCACAGAACAGTAATAAATTTCATGAAAATACAGCAAATGTATCACTGTAGGAACTAAATCAGATACGATAATTACTTGGCGGACATCTTCTGCATGTCGGGTATATGACAATGATAAGAAGTCAATTTTGTTTTGAACTCCCCAGCTACTAATAACCTGAACCATAGCAAGCAGCATAAAATTTTAAGGTCTAGGCACCAAGCTCAGTCTTGTAGTAAGGATAGAGGAAACCTCAAGCATATTGCACCAACTTCTAAAGATCGTAGATCAAAATTAAGATTTACCTCCTTATCTTTGTCAGAGAGCGTTGGCAGTTCAATACGAATTTGAGAGGCATGTAGAGTAAATAATGACCCAGCCAATGTTGCAGAGTTCTTTATCAAACAAATCACATCATTTCCTTTCACCTCAGAAACCTGGTCAATTCAAACTAATTAGTCATGCATGGACCATAATGAAGAAAATTTCGCTAATCATTATTCATTTCACAAAACATACTGACTAGACAATTGAATTGCTAGAAACCAAAATTTCTAGTTGAAAAGAAAGAACCTTTTTTGAGAACTTTAGCTATGTAGGTTAAATATCCCTTACCTCCAGCCATACAGAAGTAGTCTCACTTCCAGTGAACAAGTATTTGCCAATAAAAATGGTGTCCCCAATCTTTATTGCCTGTAAAAACAAGATTACAAGTTTATTTTTCCCACAAATTGTACCAAGAAAGATCATAATTTATAATGCAACAACATGCTAAAGCAATTAAAAAATCCCAACAAGTCACAACAGTTAACCACATATGATATGAGAAACAATAAACATTGACAAATGAAGAAAAGTAACATAAAAGAGAAACAATGAATGTTACACCTTTGAAAGTCCATCAAAATTGATGGGCAAAACTTCTGAAGAGGCTTCTTGTCCTTGATCAGGAGTGAGAACGACAGAAGCATCTGCCTTAAGTGAAATAGACTTCTCGCTCTTATTAATAACCTGCAGCTCTGGACCCACTGTGTCCAGCATAACCTGAAAGCAAAATAAAATAAAATAAAACCAAACCTTATTCACTCCATTTCTTCAGTCAGATGGCAAACAAGCAACTTAACAACACTGTTAGAAACTCTTCCATAAGTTAAAAACGTAGGCACAAACAATGCCTAAAATAATATCAAACTTACAGCACAAAGCTTCTTAGTGTTCTTAACAGCTGCCTTCAGATTCTCTAAAGTCTCTTGGTGGTATTCAGGATCACCCAGTGAGAAATCAAACCGTGCAACTGCCAAAACCATAACATTGGCACGCATAAGATCCGCCAAAAGAAACAGAAAAAATGATAACAATCTTGGCCCAGCTGAAGAAAACAAACAAGCTTTTTAAAAACTATAAAAATACAAAGGAATCTATCTACCAGACATTCCAGCTTTAAGGCAGCCAGATATAACATCAACAGATCGAGATTTAGGACCAAGTGTGCCTATAATCTTGGTCATTGCGGGGAAGAAACTCTGAAAAACCACCAAATTTATGAATCAAATCACTCACCAAAAATACCCATATGAACCAATTGATAGAAGAATTGAATAGATTATCAAAAATATAAATCAAAATTAAAAACGAAATAAAAACTTGAAAAATAGGAAGCGAATGCTTACGGCCTTGGATGGCTCAAGGATTGAAGCCATCCTGATTGGCTCCTCGAGAAGCAAGTGACTTGAATCCATATTTCACTGAAGAAGATAGAGCGACGAGAGACGCAGAGTTTGATTGCTTTGCTTTGCTTTGCTTTGGCTGGCGTGAATTAACCGAGGGAGATCCATTAATTGTCGAAGTTTAAAGTTTCGTCTTACGAATATGCTTTGCTCTATAGGCAGTGTGTACAGGTTCTAAATTTCCACCCACACACCCAGTCGCCAGTCGCTTGAATTCTTCAGTCTTTCCGACCTTTTTCTATATTGGGTTGTTATCAATTCGATTACTAAATTTTTGTATTTTATCAAATAAGGACACACTTTGTCAAATTTTTTCAG
The DNA here is from genome assembly GCA_035590515.1 of Trichilia minutiflora. Taxonomy (NCBI): domain Eukaryota; kingdom Viridiplantae; phylum Streptophyta; class Magnoliopsida; order Sapindales; family Meliaceae; genus Trichilia; species Trichilia minutiflora. The sequence continues at coordinate 13,089 of JAVXUL010137349.1, forward strand.
TTTTTTGTTAAACTATTGAAAAGTAAAATGAATTTTTGTAAGAATTTTGAACAATACTAAAGTATTATGAAGGCTGTAGCAAGAAGGAGGTTAAAGTTATTTGAGTCCCTACACAACTTGTTTTTGGCTATTCTTTATCTATAAATAGGAATGATAAGAAATCAAATTCTTGATGAATATCACTAAATTTGCATTATCATCTATTATAAAATTTTAATACTAAATCCTTCTTAAACGTATAAAAAGTTTAACATTTGATTGCAAAATATGCTATATAGCAAATATATACTTAATATTAAGACCTTGTTGATTTTTGACAAATTTTTACTTTTAATTTAATTTATATTTGCATATATTGATATATAAATATTTTATATTTATTTAAATCTTAGTCTACCTAAAAGCATATAATTTTTAGCATTAGTTCAAAATAAAAATATTCTTACAAAATATTCAGTCAATAACCATTAACATTAAATTAAATTTTTTACAATTGATAGAATTATGTTATAAAAAAAAAATTGTTCATGAATGTCTTGAAAGTCACTTGTTAAGATTATTATATTTACTATTTATAGTAATTTTATATATTTAATATAATAATTAATAATAAATTTTAATATATTAAAAACCATAATTTACAAATATAAACCCCTTAACAAGTGTTATTTGTTAGTAAAAATTTTTATAAATTAACAAAAAAGTGTTTTAATATAAAATAAAGCTTCTTAAAATTATAAGTATTAATATAATTATAAAATATGTTAAATTTTACATTTTTTTTTACTTTTGTTTTGGTTCAATGGTTCAAAACAGTGTGGTTTTGAATCAAAAGATAATTCACAAGCACGTCATTTTGCTTGTTATATATAAAAAATAAAAAATTAGAAAAAATAATTAAATATTGATGACAAATATTAACATACTAAATTTGTTCCAAATCCGTCACAAGTTTTCACTTTTACTTTTAAATTTATCTTAAATCTATTAAAAGAGATATCAAATCTTTCCTATTAAGATTAATTATTAATGAGTTTGCGAGTTTATGAATAAAATTATCATAGATATAGTTACAAGACTTGCTAATGGTGTTGAAGCAAGAAAAATAAAAATCTTTAGACCAAAACCCACCCCAGCATGAATCCCTAACCTCCTTGCATTTTGATAGTACGTAATTGCATTATAAGGGTGGATTAGTAATTGCAGTCAAAGTATATCCTGATTTAATAAAACAAAACAAGAAATCTCAGGGACGAATTTGATAATAATATTTTCAATATTTACACGTTGAAATTTTTTTTTATCATATTAACGAATCCAAGTGCTGGCGAGTGGCGACACATTGCGTTCCATGTAGCGCCGAAGTTTCGATTGGATTTTCTTGGGGAAGGGGGTCTGACTACGCGATGAACAGCGCGTGGCAATAATTATTTCCCTGCCTCATTTCTGTTCTAGAACAATGTTCACGTGCTGTGCCTCTTCAGTGGGTTGACATGAAGACACAAAGTACCACGTGGTGGACTTGTTGTCTCTTTCCAGACTTCCAGTGGGTGTAAATGCATAAAGTGATTTTAATTAGAAAATTAAGTAAAAATACTCGCTGTTTATTATTTATGTATGGAACTCAAAAATATCCATTATTAATAATTTTAATAAAAAATGTCTCAATTTATTATTTTGTGATTAAAAAAATTAAATTAAAAGGAATTCAGATATTTTGAGGATCTCATCTCGTATCCGGAGGATTGTAAGATATGTGTAAATTTAATTTTTATTTTATGATTATAATTGAATAATTATTATATATTGATAGAATTTTGGAGACTATAAAATCGTAGAAAGTGGAAGAAGGTGGAAGAAGGTGGAAGAAATAGGAGGAGGAAAATCTGAAAATGGATTCTGGTGTACTGGCGGGCGCGTCTCAGCGCGCCATCGATAATGCCACGATTCACATGGTGGTAGTTTATTTAATTTATTAAATTTAATTATGACAACTTTATGTTATTTAATTAATTTATATAATTAATTAATAGAATTTCCTATAATATATTAGTAATAGATTATGTATT
>JAVXUL010137360.1:0-15156 GCA_035590515.1 Trichilia minutiflora
ATAAAGCACAATCAAAGCATTATAATCAATCAAACAAATATAAAACTCATTAAACAAATTAATCAAACAAATCATTTGTTTATCTACAAAATAATTTGCTCATCATCAAAAACACATAGGTCAACAACACTAATATCTAATACTTAAATTAGATTATTAGGATCTTTCTTTTAGTAGAAGAAAGTGAGGTAGCAAATTGACAACAATTTGGTATCTTAGTTAAGAGTTCGTACTTTTAACCTTGTGATTATCACTTTTTATATTTATATTGGCTCCCATGTTATGGATCATTAATGCCAATAAATATCGAAATTCATTCAAATTAACCTTGAATTATTTGCAATTACTTCAGAAAACCACCATAAGAGATATAGGGGAGTTTAGATTTACTTTCATTAACTCCTAGATTGTAAGCAATTACTCCCAAAAATTGCTATGAGAAATTTTAGGAATGTATGTTGATAAATAATTATTATAGGAGTTGCCACGTATTTATTTCTTTCGATTGTTACTCTTCCTTCTCTTGTTGGCATAATTATTGAATAACAAATCTTAACGTTAGCTTTTAGGATACGACATCTTTAACTTATAGTGGGTCTTAAGGTTAGCCTTTAGATTATTTTTTTAACCTGAACTGAGCTTTCTTGATGTGAAAATTGAGACTAGGGTCTTGATTTTGACAGAAAGTTTGTCTCGAGATCTTCTAATAGTCAAAGGTCTCAAGGTAAAGATTAATACTTTATTTAAGAATCAATGTGAGATAGCCTCTCAGAGTTGGAGTAAATCCCTGGTCAGACACTTTCCCAAGGAATTTTTTGATAAGACTTCTACTATAAATCTGACTTTATAGTCAAGGTAAAGTAACTTCAGATTAAATTTGCACATTTTAGTATTTTTTTTCAAACATAACTTAATAATTATATTAGTTATAAAAATTAAATTATATATTTAATAAATTCTTCATATATAAAATTAAATTAAAACATTTAATTACAAAATTCCACTCTAAATAAAGTTTGATAAATTTCCTTATCACTCAAAAAATTAAAAGAAAAGGCTTATTAAGAAGGGAAAATGTGTAAAGTAAAATACTATTTGGTTATATATGTAATTCACATAAAATGTGAGGATGGATATAATGTTAATTGAAGAATGACGGACTCTTTAGATAAAATGAGAGGGAGAGGGCAGCGGAGGCTCTAGAAACGGCAACGGGATTTTCGAGGGAGCTGCTGTGCTTCATTCCATCCATCCAAAAACGCCGAAAAAAACAAAATCAAAACGAAACCCTAACCCTAATCGTCGTTTTCTTTGAGAAAATGTCTCACTTCGGGAGGTCAGGCCCTCCAGATATTGCAGATACCTACTCTCTTCTTGTCCTTAACATAACATTCCGTAAGAAAAGCGCTTCTTTTTCTCTTTCTCTGTAACTTTTTTTTTCTTCGTCTCGTTTGGTTGATTAGTTTCGTTGAAGTGTTATTTGATATTCAATTGTAATTGCCATGTTTCAGGGACTAGTGCTGATGATCTGTTTCCGCTGTTTGATAAATATGGAAAGATTGTTGATATTTTCATACCAAGAGATCGAAGGTATCTATGGATTATTATTATTAATATTATTATTATGTGAATGAACTCTTAATTAATTTGTATTCAATTGAATATAAAATATCCTTGTGTGTTTGTGTAGGACCGGGGAGTCGCGAGGTTTTGCATTTGTGCGGTACAAGTATGCTGATGAGGCTCAGAAGGCCGTTGATAGGCTGGATGGTATTTTCATTTAATTTCCTTTTCACATTTATTTTCACGCCATTGTTTTCTGATTTTTTTGTTTATTTTTCTTTAGGACGAGTTGTTGATGGCCGAGAGATAACTGTTCAGTTTGCTAAATATGGTCCAAATGCTGAGAGGATGTAAGTTGTCCTTTCTTTATTGCTAACATCACTGTTCATTACTGTTATTATTTGTGCTCTAATTTGGTGTTTGATTTGTGCTTATCAAATCGTTTTATGTTTTTTTCTGTAACTCTGTCTCAGTCATAAGGGAAGGGTTAGTGAATCATTTCCAAAATCAAGGTATAGGTCAAGGAGTCGCAGCCCTCGCAGAAGGTGATTAGTATTCAGTTATTTTTCTGTTTCAATTGTTGGTTGGGTCTGGCTGTTTCATGCTTTTAGTTGATTTATTCATTTTGTTTGCACATTGGTTGTTTGTAAGGCAGTTACATGCTCTTTGGCCTTTTGTTATATGTCTTCTGAATTAATGATTTCTTATGCAACTAGATTTTTAATTGATTTCAATGATTCTTGAAAGATCAAGTTTTTGCAATTTTTCAGAGCATTACTGCTAGTTTCTCGTGTACCCTGTGTATATGCCGAATTCATCATCATGTGTGCAACTGGATTTTTAATTGATGTTTTGATTTTGGTGCATTTCATTGATTCTGAACAGATCATGCTCATGTAATCTTTAAGAGCATTATCAATTTCCTAGTTCCTCATGTCCCCATGAAATGTAAACACGCTTTTTTGAATGTAGTTGAATTTCAAAGTCTGTATATGCTTTTTCCATATTCCTTCTTGGCCTTGGAACGTCTTGGTTGTTTGGCATGCTAGAACTTCTGAAGTTTTGATTCTTTGTATACTTCTATGATTCATTAACTTCAAAATGTGGGTAGGATGTTAGCTACTTGGGATATCATTCCTAATTACTTAGGATGTTGGATCCGGTAATAGCCCTCAGTATTTATGAAGCTACATATTCTTGATCTTATACTATTTGTTTGACTAGCTGTAGTTTCATTCTAGAAGTCAGTGTATCATAAAATATATGTCCTGATATTTTTATATGTGAATTTTTTGGGGTCATTCTTCTTGAAACTGGGAGGCATTGGCCTGATCAAAGTGGTGATCCTGGAAGAAACATTTGTACAATAGATATACAAATTGCTAGTATCCAAACTGGGGAAGTGGGTAAATTTATGGGTAGCTGAAACATCAAAGGCTTGAGTTTTTAATGAAAATAAAATTTGGGATGGAAAAAATTGTTTGGTGGACACTCTTTATGCTCTTAGGAGTACATTGTAAATTTTTTCTAATGATACTTGAACATATTAGTGTTGCCTACCAAGTGTAACTTTTAATAAGGATGCCAAGTTTAAATACTTTTTTTTTTTTGGTTTATTTGAATTTGTTTTACTTTGTGCCATATTCAAGGTACATGGATGGTTGTACAAATGGTCTGGACTTCTTAAACTCTTTCTTTAAGTGATATCAATTGATATTTTTCACTATCAGGTACCGAGATGACTATAGAGAGAGGGATTACCGGAGGAGAAGTCGTAGTAGAAGCTGGGATAGGTATGGACGTGACAGATATCATGGGAGGGACAGAGATCATCGCAATCGAAGTAGAAGCAGGAGTATAAGTCCTGATTATTCCAGAGACCGAGGTCAAGGCCAAAGCCGGTATGATAATGATCGCCGAAGTCGATCAGTTGGCAGGTTCTTCCGTAATGCTTATTAACATGTAGTGGAAATTTACTTGATTTATTTATCATTGCATATGTACTTAATTATCACCTTTTTATGCTGTATTTGTATGACAGTGAATCCCCAGTTCGGCGTAGCCCTAGTCCTCACAGGAGTTTCACACCTCTCAAGACTTCCCCTTTCAGGGGTGGGAGCCCTGACAGACGCAGTCATGATGAACGATCTGCTACTCGAAGTATTTCGCCACAAGGTTGACGTGCTGATTCCTGAAGTCCATCCCCCCAGAAATTCAGATATAGATGTAAGTGTTAACACCTCTTGTGATCCTTGCTACTGCATTTTAAAAATGATTATTGAACTGGTGCTTCATGATCTAAATTTTGCAGGACTGATTTTTGTGGCCTTCACGGGAATTTGTTAGAGTTGCATGCTGTATCAATGTGCCAGTCCGGGGGATATTTGATTACCTTGCATTTTCTTATCTGAACTTTAATATGCTGCTATTGGTAGGACTGGATATATTTGATGTTTAGTGATATGTGTTGAACCTAATTGCTTTTGTTAGTTGTTTGATTTCTCTTAGATTGTGTTGTGTGTTGAACCTAATTGCTTTTGTTAGTTGTTTGATGTCTCTTAGATTGTGTTGTAGGTTTATTATTATGGACTTATTTTTCATTTTTATTTTTTTCTTATTTATCTTTTTTCTTTTACTTTTTAACCTATGTTTGCAATTTACCACAATACCTGGCTTGGGATGATTTTTCTTAGAATCCATTTTCTTCGGTTGTACTTAATATTTAGGACTTCTGATTTATCCTAATTTCTAAACCATCTATTGGGTTTTATAGCTATGTTCAAGAAGAAATTGACTGGGGCTGAGGGCCAGGATGTTGATAATGTGGTTATTTGTGGCTGTTGATGCTGTTTATTAGATGTAGATTGGATGATCGTTGATTATGATGCTGGTATTAGCAATATGGCTATTGCTGGAACAAATATGATAACTTTTGTTCTTTGAGTTAATTGGTAAGCCTCATAGTCCAGTCTCGGTTTTTGAAAACCATTGTATGATTCAGGTTTTCTAAAGTTGACCTGATTATCCTCTGGTCGTTTGCTGATTTGGAAAGTGTTGGCTCTGAAAGATTCTGTAGTTGCTGTCAAGTTGAACGTGTTTTTACCTGTGGCTGATATGCTGTGATGATAAAAAATGGTGGACACAAATTGAACCTGTTCCTGTGGCTGATGCTGCATTTGAGATGAACCTAGGGTATGCTGGTCTGAAATTTGCTGCCACAATAATTGGTCAGGGTAAACTATTCTGTTTAATTATTTATTTGGGGTATTTCCATAAGATTTTAGGACATTTAACTTTGGCCATTTACATTTATAACTGATACTGCTTAATGTAGTGAGTTGTAGGTCATGGTTCCATGACTCTAGCTGTGAAGTGGTGGCTGATGCCAATTCTGTTGTATGATACACCTGAGATCGTTCGTAACCTCCAAGTACTAATGAATAACCACCTGTAGCGGGCTGTGCTGCCCTTCTTACTCGGGTTGATAATCAAGTTTGGGTTAATCACAGATTCAACTGATCTTTGAGTTGCATGTAACTGCATGTTGCCATGTACTTATGCAATAGGATGTTCTATTCTCCTGAAGTCATCTCTTCCTTTTTCGTGGTTGTGGCATGTATAGGATTGATGATTTTGTGATATGATGTCAGCTTCCAATTATTTTTGAAAAGATCATCTCTTAGAATCTTAGGTTTGATTTTTTTTTTTTGCTTTTATCAATTACCATAGTTCCCCAAATTACTAGTTGCTCGTGTTTTCTAAACTTGTGGCTTTTAGATTATTCATTGGAAATGAAAGATATGACATCCTGATTTTTGCCAAATTCATCTGTCAAAATGTTTTGGTGGAATTAACATTTGACAAAATTGTTAATTCATGTTAACAATTTATCTTTCTGTTTAACTTAATTAATTAATTTGTAAGTTTTATCCATAATATTTTAGGATTGAACTGTTTTATGACTAATATTTTGTTGCTTATTCTGTCATTGTTATTATGAAATTTGTTGATGGTATCTGATTTTATCAAATCTTAAATGGATTTAAAATTTGAATGATACCTCCTTTTTCTTTTGAACTATGGACAGGTGAATACTTTGGGAATTTGAGTTTGATGAATTTATTAGCATTATTTTCTATTTTGTTGTGTAGAATATGGTGAATTTAGCAAAATATAATTTTCGATTTAACTACCCTTGAAGTGGTTAGTTTTTCTGATGAAAATCTCCGTTGAAACATCTTTCTGCAACAGAAATCCGTTTTTGATCATTTATTAATTCATGCATAGGGATGGCAAAATTCTGGGTACGGGATGGATATTTGGTGATCAACATTTTGGTCAAATTTTGAAAAAGGAAATTAGTATTTGGAGCGGATTTAGAACATGTCAATTTTTGGATCTCTGAAGAAACATATTGTACGATAAATGTTGTAAATTGCAAGATACTAAACCAAGTCACTAAACTGAGTTAGAGGAAGCTCAATTTGGAGGAGATTGAGAAGTGCCATTGGAGTGACTACTTTTGCTACCCTAAGATAAGGAGTAGTCAGATATAATTAAGAAATTTCAGCCATCAAGGATTGTTATTGGAGTTTCAAGAAATAATCTAACAAGTAACGAAACTTGCACCTTCAAGAATATGATGAACAAGAATTGTTTTTAGAAGTTAAAAACTTAATTGTTTATGCAACATTCCATGGCTTTCATCAATGAATATATATCCCTACAAAGAAAGTGGAATATTTTTTCAAGTTTTTAAAATAATTATTGTCCAAATATTTCAAAAAGCAATTAAGGAAAAATTTCAGAAGTTAAAAAAATCAGACGTTTCCCAAATTAGTTATAGAGTTATGAAAGTATTCTCTGTGACATGATTTTGGCAATTATAATACCTCAAAGATTTTATACCTTCTTTGAAGTTATGTAATCAATGAGATTATAGGATATGTTTGTTTAGTTATTCTTAATTTTATATATGGGTTTCTCTGCTTTTAATGTTGCATATGGATTTCTCAGGATTGTGCTCATAGGTTTGCATTAGTTTATTAATTTTGTTTTCTTTAAAGTTTTAAAATATGAATAAATCGATGACATGACTTTATAATCTAGTTTCTAAACTTCGAAGAAGTTACAGATACAATCGTAGATATGACCATCACAGGTTCACCATGTTCACATATGACAATATCATATGTTTATCATGTGATAATAAGTTTATTGAAGCATATTTCATTTGTAACTTATGTGATTATAAATTCAAACGATTTATTTTTTATTTTTAAGTGATCTCGCGTAATCTTAATTATTAAAATAGATAGATAGATAGATATAGAGATAGATATAGATAAAAGCACAACTCAACTTGACTGGATTGCCCATAAGAAGTTAAGCCACTCTCCTTGTTTGATAGAGTATTTGAAAGGCAAGAGCTAATTGAAACGCTAGTGTTAAGGATGGACACGACTGCAAGAAGAAAGCTCCAGGTGAATTGTGTTAAATATTGGTAAGTTTACATTAAATATTTTATTGTAATTTTATTAAAATTAGTTAATAAAATAATCATTGAGTATATATGAATTTGATATATATGATATAAGATAAATTAGGTTTAACATCTTTAAAAAAACTAATGTGATTATTAATGTAGGTTTATAAGTTTTTTAACTCTATATAAAAAAAAGATGTAAGGAATAACCTAAACCGAGTTTAGTTTTCTACCCATAAAAAAAAATATAGAAAATAGAAGAAGAACATCTATCAAAGAATTTATCAATTAAGAAACAATCAGATATATAATTTTTAATATTTTATGTTTTAATTTCATGTATGAGATGATAATAGACAATAGAAATTTCCTAGAAGTTAAGCGTTAAACAACATTTCAACTCCATTAGCAGCTCAACTAGAATGACGAAACATGATACTGAAAATTGATAGCTTTTTTATTTTATAAAGCTACTTGCTGAAGTAAGGAAAAGGAGATCTCAGGGTTCCCTTTTTCGTCAGTTGGGGTTGTTTAGCCCAATTTTAAGCCTATCTAGTTGCAGTTCATGGGGCCTTCTAAGAAGAAATATAAGTTGATCATTATGAACAAATCCAAAATTATTGCAGCTATAGCCAATCATTAGCTCCCAGCTGTGAAGAAAATAGAATCCTACACTTAAATTAGTTACTAAAAGAATTGAAAAAGGCTTTATTGTCCCTCAAATTATATAAAAATGCTTTTATGACTAATGCTAACAAGCAAAAATAATGCTTTATTAAGTTATTAATATGTAATCTTAAATTAAAATTATAAAAATAATTTTTGTGTATTGTTCGTTTATTTAATGTTGTTTATGTTGAATGGTCTAGTCATTGCAAAGTTCGCATTCATTTGTGCTTGATTGATTGCATGGAAAACTCCATGTGTAGTAGAATTTACAAGGACTATTTGTATTTCCATAATTTTATATATTACTTTCCTTCCATTTTCAGATGAGCAATGACATTTATCATTTCTATCTAGTTACAATTTTCATTATTATTTATTCTTTAATAAGAAACTTGAATGAAAATGTATGAAAATAGACAAACAATAACTTCTTAATAAGGTTACGAAGAAATAATTATAAGTAATTTTATACACTTGACATTACAATTAGATAAGAGCAAATATGGAAGGGTAAAACAAATATTTTTACATGTGTAATTGATGGAAGTTAAAAATATTTTGGTGAAAGAACTAAATCAAAGTTGACCCAAAACATGGGGAAGTCCATAGGACATTTTTTAAATGCTATGGATTGTTTTGGAAAAAAGTTAAATACAGTGATCAAAAGGTTTATTTTCTTAAAAATTAAGGAATAAATTTCAAAATTTATGCTTCATTTCGGTTAATAAAAATGTTTGTAATGTTCTCAAAGTTTCCAATGCTCTCAAGTTTTCTTTTATTACTTCCTTTTCAGCAACCGTTAAACACAAACGAAATATTGTTTTCCACCATCATTAAGAATGATGCAAGAAGTGTATTTAAAAGCTTTGTTTAGGCACATGTATGAAAGTTCTATCATTTTTTTTTTTTTTTTTTTTGTAGACGAGGAAATCACGCATTAGTTATCAATGCGCCGTCTAGTCGGACATAGGACGAGGTCCCACCCCTTTAGGATGTGTGTAGCGCAAGCGCAGATCATGAGGCACCCGATCTTAGTCGATGAGACGCATGTACAGAAATCATCCGTAGTGGTACCAAGCACGTAAGTGAAAACCCCAGTTGTCCCAGACTCTTATAAGAAGTGATAACCTGAGAAATCGAACACGGGACCGTAGCACAAGTGCAGATCGATCTCTATATCCAACACCACTAAGTTACACCCCTTGAGGCCTATGATTTTTTTTTTCCTGTATAGAAATGATCTTTTTTCATTGGAGCTACCTTTCATTACAATAATGCAATAACTATTTTGCACGCTCCTTTTATCAATGAAAATTAGGCTAGAGGAGGTTGAGGAGTGCTTCATAATTTGGACTTGGGATAGGAGTTTACGAGAGTTTATGTAACCTCTAATAATGGTGCTGTAATTATTAGAGTACTATTTATGCTATGGTAAATATGGATAAGGAGTTGTCAGATACAATCATGAAGTTTAGGCCATCAGGGATTGTTATTGGAGTTCCAAAGGGTAATCCAAGGACTAATCGATCAAGCATCTTCAAGAATGTGATGATCAAGAATCGTCTTGTAAGTTGGATAAGTTTAATTGCTTACACAATATTCTGAGAGCCAATGAATATATCTCTACAAAGAATGCAGAGCATTTTGTGAAGCTTTCAATATAATTCTTGCCCAACTACTTCAAAGATCAATTAAAGAAATATCAGAAGTGAAATGAATCAAAAGTTATCTGAACTAGTTGTAGGGCTATGAAAGTATTAATGTGACATAATTTTGGCAATGATAATCGCGTAAAGAGTTCATGCTTTACTTGCACATAAAATCATGTAGATACGACCATATCATATATTCATCATGTGATAATAAATTTATTGAAGCTCATTTTATTTGAACTGATATGAATATCAAATTCAAATCACTCACTTTTTTATTTTAGAGCTAACTTTTTTTTTTAAAAAATTTTAGAACTAACTAATTAATAATCTATATTAATTTTGACAAATTTTGGTAGCTAAAAAAATCATATGACTTTTTTTTTTATATGTAATGGGAAACATCAACTCTGCGGTGCTCAAATCACGGTGTTTAGTTAAATACGGAATCAACATTATATGCAACTTTCTAACGTGTTTAGGGATCACCAATACCTAACGTTATGATACAAAGGTTGACTAAAACCCTTTATTTACTCTAGATTTTTATAAAGAATGCCCTTAAATTTGAATACGGGACTAATAGAAAGACAATCGTTCAATATATCCTTATTCATTAAATCATATTTTTTAGTAGATGACTTTTTATTAAATGTTACCACAATGATGCTGATGTGTGAGAGAGAAAAGAAACTTAGTTTGATAGATTTTATGAGAAGAACAACCGAAAAATAATAAATAATTTAGGATTAAAATATTATGTTTTTTTAACTTTTATTCATGACCAATGATAACAAACAAAAGTAATGCTTTATTAAGTTATTAATGTGTAATCCCAAATTAAAATTATAAAAATATTTTTTATGTATTGTTGATTTATTTAATGGTGTTTGTGTGGAGTGGTATATTCATTACAAAGTGCACATGAATTTTTGCTTGGTTGATTGCATGAAAAACTTGATGTATTATTTCATCAAATTTATCAAGACTATTTCTGTTTTCAGAATTTTGTAGGGTGCTCTCCTTCCATTTTCCCATGAACAATGCCTATTTTTCATTTCCATCCAATTATAATTGTCATTATTATTTAACAAGAAATTTGGATAAAAATGTAAGAACATATATAAAAAACCAACTTATTAATAAGTTTACGAAGGTTATTGAAATAATTATAAGTGATTTTGTAGATTTTTTGTAAGGTAAGATGGGAAAAAATTATATTTTACATTGTCATGAAAGTGATGTATAGATATATCATTATAATTAGATAAGGGTAATTATATAATTTAATTAATAAAAGGACAAATAGTATCTTTACATGTGGAATTAATGGAAGGAAGGTAAAAAAAATTATTTATTAATTATCAATCACCACGCGTGTATTTATTTAAATAAAATTTAGATGAACAACAAATTCTAGTCCTTGATAATTATACCCTCCATTCGAATTTTACAAATATGATTCCCATGTTTGTTGAATTTGAAATCAAAGTAGAAAACGTAGTTGCGATAAACTGCACCACTAGCCCTCCAAAAATAACCCTTTCTCAGGCATTGTCCATAAACAACATATGGAACACAAACACAAATTTCATACGTATCACTTCGAACACCATAATCGGAAATATGCAACTTTGCCCCTTAATATTCCCTAATTTTTTCAAACAACCAATTAATTTTGTCATTTTTCGGGAGTTAACACCAATAATCAATTTGACTTTTGGGCCCAATCTCACGTTTTCCAAAGTTTTTTTAAAAAAAAACTATTAATTCTAACCTTATTTTTTAGCAAATGAGTATCACTTAGAACTCTTATTTTTTAGCAAATGAGTATCACTTAGAACTCCTTGGACCTCTACGAACTTAAACAATCTTTAAACCACCAAATCAAACACATCGGTAACTACTTTTGTAAAAAAAATTTTATATAACCTAAACATTTGTTTAGGCATTAATTGAATCATTCGAAAGAAATGAAAGCATGACTACTGAGTCTTAAGAACTGTAGGTTGAATATCTTCTATCATTGTTCATGTATGCTTTCGAAGCTACTCTTTCTTAGTTTCTTCACTTCAATTTTTATTCCTATTTTCCTGTTGTTTTTGCTACCTTCTCTCTTCTTATCAGGTTTATTTGATACCATACAAAAAAAGGTTACAGTATGCATCACTTGGTTACAAAGTACAATGGTTATTTATATATTACATGTAGAATTATATGTAAACGTGCGGAAACGTGGTGGACTCATAAACCATAGGTCATAGGATCGAAACCCTTCATACCATTTTGTACTCAGTTTTCCTTCTTACGATATACTGTGTTTCCTTCAAGTTTCGGGCCAACCTCACCTTTTTGGGGCTAATTTTTTCTTTTAGGGTCCCCTTCATTGTTCTATAATTTATCTTATATGATTATGGCCGAAAATGGAATCAAAATTTATACTTGGACCAAAAACTTTTGCTAGACAATATCTTGTATACGACACAAATTTATAAAGACAATGTTCTGCAAAATAAGATTTTGCTACTGCAATATATTCTATAAACACTACAATCTTTCAAAATAAGATGCCCGATCTTATTTACCGTTTGTGAACAACTTTTAGTTTCTCTAAGATGTACAAGTGGATCATATCTTTTACATAGACATCTCGGGGTGTGTATATGAATCACCTTCAACTTAGAAGAATGAATACACAGCGAAATAAATGACTATATGCATAAAGAGAAACACGCATGAAAGTATAGTTAATCGTTTTTATTGATTTTTGTACTATGCAACTCAATCCAGTGACTTCATTGTCGAGTTTCAAGTCATTCAATAACATAATTCAAAGTTCCTATGCATTAATTCCTATATTCCAAGGAATCAGAACAATAAGATACAAACATACTATGTACTTACAGAGACAGGATTTTTACCCACTTATAGAATGTGAATCTTTTCCGCCAAGCGTCTGAATTATAGCTTCCAGGAGTTTAATTTCATTGTCACGCTTAGATATTTCTTCTTGCTTTGCACGCAACTCTTCCAAATGCAGTTCAAAAACCTCTGCACCCAAAAATTTAAATAATTACATAACTTGTGTGGATGCTGTGTCAGGCAAACCATTTTCAAAAATTCATTGTCAAAAGTGGGTATCACCACAGTCCAAAGTGAGAAACTCCATTCATGATTTTTCCATATATGATCCCATAAATTAAAAAGGCCATTTTACTGAGGTATATATTATTTCATATTGATAGGTATACGGTTACCAAGTTTCTTAGCACCACAGGAGTCAAAACCCAGCCAGACGAGTTAGCACTGTGCCTAGATGTATAGGACCGGTGAAACCGAATGATGCATTTCATTGAGAAAGAAAGGGTTTCAAAGCAAGGAACCCATAGCAGTATAACTAAAAAATAGTGAAATATCGTTGGGTGAGATTTGAAGTTACCAGAATCACCCTCTCAAATACAGTTTGAAAGCTTATGCTGTGCTCTATGCTCCCTTATATGAATCAATTGACATATCTATATTTTATATTGGCAATTTCTCCCTAAACCTTGTGATATAGGACTGATTAACTAATAAAATAAATAAGGAAGAAACAATGGGAGAAGACAAAATACTTTGTTCAATGATCATCACTAACTTCTATTCTTCTTAAAACTAAAACCTAAGACCCTATTTATAGAGGCCAAACTCTAAATTATTAATTTCTAAGATAGAGATATTCACATAATATAAATTCTATTCAAGTAAGACAACTATATTAAGAAAACTAATTATGAATTAAATTTTTAGAATACAATGTAAACAATAACTAGAAACATGGATCATTACAATACTTGCAATGGTATATTAGCAAATCAGGAAAGGTCAGATATAATTGACAGGGAAGAAACCAGACACAGAGATGAAATTCAAAAGCACTCATCTCTGCTTTCAATCTCCAGTGGATATAATCAATCAGCATTTATGGTGGAGGACATGTCTGGTATTGTTTTCTAACTGTTATTTTCTTAAAACAAAAACGAAAATGAAAATGGTGTTTTAGATAATGTTGTTTTGCAGATTCAACAATGCATCTTGTATCATCTTTCGTTTGTGCTCTGAAAAATAAACACAGTGCAAGTCTTTTGAATCGAACAAATGATTAAATCAACATAGTTTATTTATTAAGAAATTACACTTAAACTAAAGAATTTGTTTTCAATAGACATAAATATCATGCATTACTTTTTAATTTAATATTAGAATACATTACGCATAATATTTTTACTAAACTGATATTTTAAATTAGTATAAAGCTATAAATATACGTGTCAAAGAAAAAGTAAAGGCTAATATAAGGCTTTCGGACAATACCCATTTTGAGAAAATACCCAAAACACCTTTTATCAGTTGTAAATATGACTATCAGTTTTGTGTGTTTTCTGAGCTTGTTTTCATAAAACACAAACAAAACAAGTTTTACACCTGAATTTTGAAGACAAAAGCAAAAAGTCTTTCAAAAATAATACCGGACTATTTGGACTGTTTCTCTAAGAAAACTGTGGTGACCTTCACACATTTTGATTGTTAGATTATGATGGTAAGGATAAAAGTGTTTGTGTCATCTTCCCACTGAAACAGTCACATTTATGGATGTTGTTTCAGGTAATGCATACCCTAGAAAGATATTTAATAGATTAGTGTATTTGGATCAACGTTTAATGAACTTGTTGGTGTTGTAGAATAGGGAAGCTTGAAGTTCCGAGAGAGGAAAATCAGACTCCGTAGGAGGTGTAATCAGAGACTAGGGGTGTCTAACGGGCCCGAACTGGATTCCGTAGGAGATGTAATCAGAGGCTAGGGGTGTCTAACGGGCCCGAACGGGCCGGTTCGACGGTTCCATGAAACTGCAACCGGACCGGACCGAAAGCTTAAACGGGCCGGGCCGGGCCGGTTCGATAGTTCCAGTTTCATGGAACCGGACCGGAACTGGAAATAGAACAGTAACGGGCCGGTTCGGTTCCGGTTTTGATTCCGGTTCCGGTTCGGTTTCGGTCCGGTTCCGGTTTTATTAATTTTTTAATTTATAAAAATATTTAAAAAAAATATTTAAATTAAAATTTTTTTTAAAAAAAAATTGACTCAGGTTGAACCGGCGGTCCGGGCCGGTTCAACCCGATGCCAAATAAACGGGCCCGAAACGGTTCCGGGCCGGTTTCTCGGTTCCGTAATTCCAGAACCGGCCCGGACCGTGTGAACAGTGGTCCGGACCGGTTCAGGCCCGGTTTTTTATGGGCCAGGCCGGGCCGGTTCGCAGGCCAACCCGGCCCGTTAGACACCCCTATCAGAGGCATAGGGATAGCATATGACCAAGAAGAAGATTAAGTAAATAAAACTTGAAGAATAGAAGAGAAGATATAGGAAAAGAAGTTGGTTTAACATATAAATTAAACTAACAATAATCAAACTCAAATACTACCAAAATCAGCCATCCACTATGCTAATAATATAAATACATATATAGAGGAATTGCTTATTGCTTTCTTATAAGCAATTGGATTCCTACAGTAGTGGCAGTAGGGTTTATTAATCTTCAGCAATAATACTTGGCTCAAACAAAAATAAAATGTCTCAATAAAAATAAGATCCAATAGAAAGACGGCCAAGGTTATCAAAAACGTGATTTTAATTAAAATTGTTTTCTATTTAAAAAAACGGAACGTAAAAGCGAAACGTAAAAACGAAACGTAAAAACGGAATTTTTAATAATATATAAATAATAAAATATTTAAAATATTTTTATAAATT
>JAVXUL010137380.1:0-14104 GCA_035590515.1 Trichilia minutiflora
TTCACAAAATAATTTTTATAAAGCTTTTGTTTTATATGAGAATGATATCCTAGGCTACACTTGTCAAATACACATCTTTGTGATTCTAAAATAGTGTTTAAGTTCTTTTGTCCTTTTGTTAATTTCAAAATAATTTCATTTAAATACTTAGACTTCTTTTTGAGATCATCAATCTCAATCAAATGAAATGCCTTTTCCTTTTCAAGTTTAGTTTTTATTTCATTTAAGGAAGAAATTTCATTCAAAAAGGAGTTTACTTGCTTATTTAAAGCCTTATTCTTAATGAATAATTTTTCAAATTCACCATGTAATTCTTCAAAAGTGTTTAGCAACTCATCATAATCAAAGGTTGAGTCGAGGGATTTTACCTCATCTTCATCCTCAAGAGATATGAAGTACATGTTAGCCACTTCATTTTCGACTTCCTCATCTGAGGAGCTATTCTCATTATCGTCTCAAGTGGCAATCATTGCTTTCTTCCCTTCTTGAATTTTTGAAATTTGATGAATAGACAATCCGCTTTGATGTGCCCGGGCTTTTTGCATTCGTAGCATGTGACTTCATGCTTCTTTCCCTTGTCTCCCCTAGCAACATCATTTTGATAGTCTTTGAAGTTTTTCCTACCATATCCCTTTTTGAACTTCAAAAATTTCTTGAACTTCCTTGCCATAAGAGTCATGTCTTCGTCCTCCTCTTTACTACTATCGTCATCACTATTATACATGGAGGCCTTAAAAGCTATGCTCTTCTTCTTATCTTCATCATCCTTGTCATCCAAGATTTTATCCTCATAATTCATAAGCGATCCGATTAAATCATCAAGAGGAAACACATTGAGATCTTTTGCTTTTTCAATTGTCGTAATCTTAGCTTTCCATTCCTTGGACAAAGACCTTAGGATTTTCTTCACAAGGACTTTTAGTTAGTTCATAACATCCGTAAATTTCTTCCCAAGGGATTTTAGTTAGTTTATAACATCCGTGAACCTCGTGTACATTCTATAGATGGATTCTTGAGACTCCATTTTGAATAGCTCGTATTATCGTGTAAGCCGACTAATTTTTGACTCTTTGACTTGGCTTGTTTCTTCATAGACAATCTCAAGAGCATGCCAAATATCGTAGGCACTCTCACATATGGAAATGCGATGGAAATCTTTCTTGTCTATGGCACAATACAAAGCATTTATGACTCTTGCATTGAGTGAAACCTTTTTCAAGTCACTTTAATTCATCCCACTCATCTTTCGGTTTAGGAATACTTTCTCCTCTTTCATTTTTTGTCATGGGTATATATAGACCAACACTGACAACTCTCCATAACTCATAGTCCATGGCTTGCAAAAAGATCTTCATTCTTATTTTCTAATAGGCATAGTCATTTGTGTCGAAGAATGGAGGTCTTGTGATTGATTGTCCCTCAATATTTCTGGTAGTTGCCATAAATCATCTCTAAGACAGTTAAGTTCTTACTAGAGAACCTTACTCTGGTACCAAATGAGATCCTACTAAGTCAATCAAACCCACAAGTGAGAGGATCCCTTCCAATCCCTTTAAATACACAAGAATAAATAAAATAAAGTTTGCAACAAATTGTCTAACCCTTCTCAAAAGAATACAAAAATGAAATGATTTGTGAGAGCTAGGGTTTTAATACAATATCTAAGGATATGAAAGATTAAGCTCAAAGGATTTGTTTTTTGTTTTCAAATGAATGTAACAGTAACTTAGATGTTCAAAAGTTCTTGCAAAAACAAATGAGGGGACTATTTATAAGTTTATAACAAAAAATATGATCGTTGGACAGAAAAAATAGCCATTATTGTTCAAATCTACAATATTTTGATCGATTGAAGGGTTTGGTTTGTTCGATCAAATAAGCTCTGCTCACGGTCATAAATTGGCTTTAATTCGTTCGAACAAGGAATAGACTCCGTTTGACTGAAGTGGTCACTTCGTTCAAACGAACTACCCTATTCGTTCGACCGACAAAAATCGAGTCCCTTGTGTTTTTAAGAACAAACGATTCGTTTGAACGAATAGCTATATTCATTCGACCAACAAAACTCGATTTCCCTGTGTTTTGAAGGACAAACATTTCGTTCGAATGAACTGTCCTATTCGTTCGATCGAACCCTTGAATTCTTGAAAAAATAAAGCTTTTTGGTTCAAGACTTTTTGATTTTAATAAGAGGGGAGTTTTTGAGACATTTTTAAAAATTGTTTCATAAATTATTCTAAGATCATGAAGCCTTTTTGTGAAAAATATTTTAAGAACATATTTTGAGCTTAATCTTAAACATATTTACATTATAATTACATAAAATACATAACACTTGAGAATTCTTTATTTTGATTCTTGATCTTTCACTTTTCTTTGCTCATCTATTTTATTATCATCGAAAGTAAGAGCCGTAACAAGTATGTCAACAGAGCTTTCTGTGAAGTTATTGGAATTCTTAGAATGCCCACATGCTATATTATCTATATAGTTTTCTTTACAGATATTTGTTTTCTAGGATGATGTAATTTTGTTCTAAACTCAGCTATATGTGGTGAAGTTGCTTAACTGAGAAACTTGTTCATCTTAGTAGCAATTTATTTCTTTGTCAACAAATAAATTGGCATGATAAATTTTATATTCTTTCTTTTCATTTCTTTTCCTCTCCTTTATACATCTTGGATATGACTTGTAGTTTCTAAGAAATATTGCAACTTAGTGGTGCTAAGAATTTTGTGCAATAATTTGAGTGTTTAATGTAATCATGCAGTGCATCCAAATGAAGTCTATTTCAATAGCTCATCCAAGTACTATTTTTTTTTTATCATTTTTATACATCTTGGATAGCCTAGTTTATACCAGGAAATCTTCCTAGAGGGATAAAAACCTGTTCTTTAGGACAGTGAGGACACCTTTTGGCTACTTCTATTTTGTCTGCTGTTGTTTATCGCAAGCTAGTTGCAGAAATTTGTCACTGTTGTTGCTTTTTTTTGGCTGCTGTTAGTAGATTTTTACTCTGTTACTATTGCTATTTCTCTTCTGTGTTTCAGCTGCTGCTTGCCTGCTGAAGCTGTTGTTGTTTCTGTTGGTTTATGCTTCAATTTGTTGCTAATTCTGATTGTTCTTTCTACTATATTTTGTTGCTGTTTTGTAGCTATTCTTGCTAGTTTCTTGACTTTTTTTGTTGTTGTTTTTGCAATATTTTCTGTAGAGCTTATCTGTAGTTTTCTATTGTTTTGTGGCTATTCTGCTGGTTTCTACACTATTTCTGAACTTGATTTGCTACTGCTTCTCCACTGCAACAGCTATTAATTCTATCACTGTTTCACCTGCTCATTTAAAGCTACTATTTGTAATAAACGAGAGATTTAAAAAAAAAAAAGTAAAATATTGTAATAAATTTAATTTTAATTTCTTTTTTGTTATTGTACATTGGAGATTGAAACATTAGATTATTAAAAATTTGGATGAAAATAAATATAGAGATAAATGTATTGAAATATTGTTATAATATTTATAATTTATAATTTTTAATAAAAATTTTAATCGATTTTGTTTATTTTTCTATGAGAATGTTATTAATATTCGCTTAATATATAGATTTTAAAAATATAAATTCTAAAAAATAAAATTTTAATAATTATAAATATTATTATATATTAATGATAGAAATTTTATCGTAGATTTTAGTCACATATTTTTAAGAGAAATGTATGGTAGATTTATGATAAAATTTATTGTCACGTCATCTGATATATAAATAATATAATATATCATGTCATTTATCACGTAAACAATATAAACGATCGTATCAACCATTAAGTAAGTCAATAATTATTTATGTTATTTGTTACGTAAATTAATTTATTTGTCATATTATCTATTATGTGTAAAAATATTGTCTTTAATTAGTGATAGAAATTATTTATGACAAAATATTTTTTATTATCTTATAGTGATTTTGATTTTGATGGTAGAAAATTTTTGTTACAAAACTTATTTGGTGACAAAACTTTATTGTTACTAAAAATTATTTTTTTTTAGTAGTGTGAACTGAGTTTCCACAATGTGATACTGTGCGCATATGTAGGTTACATTATTTTTGCTAATAGTATAATAAATATAAATAAATTAATAATTGTCACCTCATTAACCATTATAAACTTGAAGGTATTTATTAACTATTACTCTGTTCATTATGAATCATAGAAAAAGTATTCACATATTTTTATTAAAAATTCTAAGTGGAAAAATGTAAATTTTATTTTAAAAAAAGCGTTCAATTCAATTTATTAAAATCTCTCTGGACTAAATTTCAAAAAGTGAAATAATTAATTTTATTCAATAAGTCTATTTCACAATGTGAATTTTTACACCCATTGGAAAGACCATTGTTGTGAGCAAATCGTGGAGAAGGTTCAATTGGTTCGGTATGCGTGTTATAATATTAATGGTTGATCCTTTAAAATCTGACCTCCGAGGTAGTCTTGGTTTGTTTTGACTTGACCGTTGGGTAAATGCTTTGTAATGAATAATGATTGTAGATAATTATGAAAACGAAGATTAATAATAACCTTGTTAGGGAATCTAATTTGGTCACATATGCCGGCCATAATGAACGTGTAATGTGGACATACCATTCCATTTCCATACACGATACTAAAAGTTTTCAAAATTTTACCCAATTTAGTATAGTGTAGACCTTGGATAGTCAGCTAATTAATTTATCTAAATTCAGTTATACGACTAATTAATATTAAATATTCATATAAATCTTATGGGTTATTCTCTTTATCTATCTATTTATATAAAATATAATAAATTAAATACAGATGTTTTATTAATTATAATGGAAGCCTCTATTAGATACATGGATTTGGATTAGGATTCGATATACCCAACCTTACCCTTTGCCAGCTAAATTAATTAAGGAAATTAAAAAAAGACTCACTAGGGTAGCCTTTCATTTTCTTATTGCAAAAGTATTTTACAATATCCATTATTTATTTTTCATAAGAGTTGAAAATTGAAACTAGTGGGATTTTTCTCTTTTTCTCCAAGTCAATGATTTTATTTTATATTAATATATCAATTTGTCCATAGAACATACGAGAAGATAGAAAAATGTCCATACTAGACTGTCGATTGATGTCCATGACCCTAAGTGGTAAGTGATAAGGAGTTTGATTCAAATACTAGAATTTTAATTTCGTCATCAGTTGAAACGACACAAACGAACGAACATAATCCCATTCATGCTCATGCATATACAAAGAACAAAAAGTAATTCGATAATTACACTATGAAAATATTATTAATATATGAAGTTATCTTCTTTTGTATAATTTCAACTATACATACAAATACCACCTGTCATCCATGGCCAATCTTCCTTTCAACTCTTCCAATGTCTTGATAATATTTTCCCAGAAGTTATGATGTAGTGAAGGTGTTTTCTGCAATTGGATTTGACTGAATTGATTATAAATAATGTTTGAAAATATATATCAAAATAACTAATTTCTCAAAGAATTTATGTGTGCGTAATTTTCAAACAGAATTTAGAAAATTGATGAAATTATTTACGATTTGATACTTATCTTTTGTGTGTAAGCATCAGATACCTTTTAAACATTACTTTTATTTTCGAAAATCAAAGTCTAACTATAGATATGTTGAAGTTTAAAGATAAATTACAAATTTTATTTTAACCGACTTGTTACGTCAATTTAAATAATATTTAATAGCACTAATTAACAATTAATTCATTTTTATATAAAGTTATTATAGTCTTTTAATTAATCAATAAAATAAGTATATGATAATATGTTTGCTAAAGAAAAGTATGTGATAATATATTAATTTATTGAAGAACCACTTAATCTCACACCATACAAAGGGAAGCAGTTTTTCTGTTGACAGTTTGCTTTCTCATACCAATTATATGCTGCTTTAAACAAAAGATGTACAAGATAATACGTAATGTTAGTCATGAATACTTTGTGAAACGGGTACTGATCAGAACCAAACTAGTCTTTTTTTTATTTTTTCCTTTATAAAAAGATTAAAAAAAAAAGAACTCCATGGTGACGTATACCATGCAACACAAACAAGAGACAAAAATGAAGAGATTACTACGTTGACTCTTTGAAGCATCCAGTTTTAAGAGGATGAGTTTCTTTTAGTAGGATGGGGTGGATGCTATCAATAGCTAGTTTCTTTTTATTTTGATAACCTATATCTTAGCTAATTGTTTTTTTTTAATAATTTATTTTAGCCAAAAATATATAATTAAAGAGAAAAAAAAAACATTTCCATTAATTTCAATAATAGTATTTAAAGAATTTCTATATACATGTAAAGATAATAAAATGCAAAAATGAAGTCAACTCTCTGTTAATTAATCAATAAATATTGTGTGATGTAGAAGAATAGGATTAGGAATTCCAATAAAGGAATTAACTGGATGGTCGCCTAAAACAGATACATGCAACATATAGAATATATGAAACATATGTGCTTGTATTGTGTGAAAAAAAAATGATTTCTCATATATGTAGTGTTTTTCCTTTTAAACGTCTGTAAGTTTTTAAAATATACCTTCATAAGAAATTTAATGTAAGTATATATCTATATATATAAATATAGGTTAATTTTTTATAAATCTATATTTTTTAAAAAAAAAATACATATATCTGCCTTGAGGAAAGAAAAAGGAAACAGAAGACTTGCTTAATTCCTTCCAAGAAGATTACTACACCCACTCCCACTTACCAATTAAAGTGGCTTGGTAAAACCCAACCAATCGTCTTAAATCCATAAAGCTAGGGTTATGTTACTGATTTAAAATATTATTGGGCAAATTTATGAGTGTAATTAATAATTAAGAAATAAATTTTAATCTTAAATAAAAAATACACATATACAAAAAACTATTAGAAATTAAATAAATTTAATTTTGTACTGGATCTTAATTAAGAGTAAGGATTACATAAAAATTTTGTTTGGTCTTCTGCTGGAAACTGCAGCTCCCCCATTCATTTCTCTTTTATATTTTTTTGTGAACTGTGATGTATTATGTATCCACTAGCACTAGGCCCGGTGCATCCCCATCCCCCCCTCGACCATGGAAGGCACAAAGAAGTGGGTTCAGTTTGTTATCATCTATGACTTTTTCTAAAACCATTAATATATAGATTCAAAGGAGAGAGGCGTTAAATATGTATGCGTTGACAATAAATCGATTATTATTTATCGATATCACCAGGTTAGCCGACCTATATAACACTGCAGCCTCTCCTACAAAGAGATTGCCCAGTTGCAAACTCATTTCTATTCCAGCCAATCTACAAACCAAATGAAATCTCTTCTTCTTTTCACATCAGATAAAGCTTTTACCTAATTAGGTATCCATCTGTCTTGTTCTACCTTACCTATTCTTTTCTTCCCAGCTATATCCTTGATCATTGCCAAAGTCAGATGAATTTTGAGCAATATAAATAGGCTACAAGTTCGTTCTAGCTAGGATTTTATAAAATTTTACCACCTTTTGATAGAAAGAATGGACGCTGTGAAGCAGAAATGGAAGAAAACCCTGATTGCAAAGACATGGGAACGCTGTATATTATTCGGTTCCAACAGCAAGAACTCCTCTTCTTGCAAGATAAAGAAGGGTAAATCATGGTCCTGCACCACCACAAAGTCATCATCATCATCTTCACCCGAGAGATCAAATAACAGAAATAGTAAGAAGCGTCAGATTGCTCCAGAAGGTTGTTTCTCGGTCTACGTTGGACCTCAAAAACAAAGGTTTGTAATCAAGACTGAGTTAGCTAATCATCCTTTATTCAAGATGTTGCTAGAAGATGCTGAATCAGAATATGGATATGAGATTCAAGGTCCAATTATGCTTCCTTGTGATGTTGATTTGTTCTACAAAGTTCTAATTCAGATGGAAAGTGCAGGAGATGAGATTGATCCTGGTTGTAATTTCGTTAAAAGTCCATGGAGTCCTTCTCGTCGTCCGAATCACAGAGTTAATGACAAGAGTTACGGAGCCTACAGGCTTCTCAGTCCGCCCAGAACGATGAAGATGAATGGCTATTAAGTTTTAAGACCGTAGAAAAGTTTTTGTAAACGTATAATCTATACATATAGTTCATGTGATTCCAAGTCTTTTGATGTAATTAATGGCAGATAATTTCCTTTACATGCGACAGAGTTCGTAGAGATTGATACATACAACAAAAACTAAGAAACAGAGAGCGATGATAGACTGAGTGAGAATTGATTATCGGGGAATAGAAAGATAGAAAAACTTTTGATTTTAC
The DNA here is from genome assembly GCA_035590515.1 of Trichilia minutiflora. Classification (NCBI taxonomy): domain Eukaryota; kingdom Viridiplantae; phylum Streptophyta; class Magnoliopsida; order Sapindales; family Meliaceae; genus Trichilia; species Trichilia minutiflora. Next base: position 8,331 of record JAVXUL010137380.1, read on the forward strand.
ACGTAATACAATATTTTCCTACTTATGATTAAGAATACATTGACAAAATATCTAAAATACGTAGCTTTAAATTTACATCCTCTAGCTCTTCTTTCTCACAATTAGCTCAATTAGGTTTTAAGACAATATTCAAAATTTCTTCTTCTCACGCAAAATTGAGATTTTCTTTCTCACAAAATTCGGACAAGAAAGATTACCTCCATAAAAGTAAGAGTATATTTGTCAAGTGAATGAGTTGCCCATAGGCCGCAATGTTAACCGACTGGGTATTTAATTGATGAGCTTATCAAGTTCGATGTTGAAACCCCAAACTGGATATGTATGCCGAAAAACGTTATTAACGACATCCAAAATAAATTTAATGTATGCTTTGTAAGAATCAAAATTCTTTTTCAGGATCTTGCATATAAGATTGCATAATACAATTATGAGTTAGAGTGTATACCTGTTTTGATCATTAAGACAATGTTTTAAAAATTAAATTTTCTTTTCTATTCTCTACTTACGTGGCAATGGGACAAAGACAATTTTCTTTTAGGGTTTTTTAATACTCTTAGTGTTCTTTTTATATGTAGAGTTAGAGAGGAGACATAACCTAACTTTAATAGGTTTTTACTGAGCCTCCTCATTAAAAGTTTTAGTTATGACCTAAACTTACACTGACTGTTAAACTAGACCGTTAATGATGTTAAGCGCAATTTTCTTTAGATCACATAATTAGATCCATTTACTCAATGACTATGCCATCAACCATTTTAATAAAATCACGGTAACGATTAATATAAGCCCATAAAAAATCCAACATTATCCCACTTGAGCTACATTAATTAATTTTGAAAATAAATAATTTTATTTATTCAAAAATGACTCTCAGACTAAGAAAACATTTTATGTGGTCATATTTTAAAATAATAGTCATAAATTTAACATCTCAAATAATCCGATCTAATTTAATATTTTAATATTAGACTGTGACAATTCATACATCCTTTATTGACATATAATGAATCCAAAATCACAAATATTATCAATTAAATTGACATGGATCTTAAGACTAGTAGTGTAATAAGATATGATATCCTGATGTTATCATAAATAACATTATAATCTTATCAATCCTCTTTATAGTTCCCTATCATTATTCTTCAATAATAATATAAGGGAATTATTTGACTCTAATGAGCCTATATGTCCTTAATTACTATTTATTCTCAAAAACCTTATATAGTATAAATGGACATATTTAATTTAACCTTCATAAACCCATATTCTTAAATACCATTACTTTATTCTCAAGATTTTATATGGTATTAATAGGCATGTTAAATGTAATTGTTAAATTACACAATAAATACGAATGATTATCATCATATAATAATATAATAACCTTAGTACCCATTTATTTATGAATATTCGAGAATATATATATTCATATACTATTAGACTCCCACTAATCCAAAGTATTATTAAATGTTGTATACCCATGTTCATAGCATACCACTCAAAAGTTATGGATTTTATATCTTTGGTTAAAACATCTAACCTGTAGTATATCTCGATATTTTCTATCACAACATCTTTTTTTCAACTAAATTCCTAACTGTTAGGTACTCGATCTGTTTGTGCTTCGATTAACTGTTAATCTTGCTTTTCTCAAAATAGAATTTAGTAGCATGATAAATCTTTATAGGCTTAGCTTAGAAATCGAATTAACCACTTAAAGTTCTTAAATCAAATATTTAAGCTAACTACTATAAGTAGATGCTCTATAATATACATCATACTCTATATACCTAGTTGAGAAAGCTATTAGAGTTTGCTTTTATACTTTTCTAAGAAATGACTCTTTCATTCAATATGAAAATATAACTTCTAGCTGACTTTAGGTCTTTTGGACATCCACCAAAATCTGCATCCGAATGTATGGCCAAAATGAAAGTATCAACCTTCTCATTAATACAAAATCCTTTGTACTATACATATATCTCATTACTTTCTTGATCGTAACTTAGTGATTATACTCAGAGTTTGACATGTGTCAATTAAGAAACGCTTACAGTAAAAATTATGTCTAGTTTAGCACAAACCTTTACATACATGGGACTACCAATTACATATATAAGACTGTCAACTATCCCTTTCAAGATCATTCTTGATAACTAATCTTGTTAAACTGTCACTTCTGTAATAGGCATCTTTCCAGATTTTCGCATCTATATGTTAAATCTTTTAAATCCTCAATCTATATACATATTTTTTAGAGATTATCTATAAATTTTATGAGATTTATAGGAATAAATCTCAATACACAAAACATAAGAGGCTTCTCTGTGATCCTTTATATTAAAATTTGGTCAAGAGTTGCTTTCATTCACAAAGTAACCTCCTACTATCCTTATAAAGCAAACTCCTACTGATCCTCATGTGAGTACATTTATCAACATTATTTTCATAAACCCAAAGGACCACTCTTAATCTTTATATATAATTAATGAGAAGCTCGTTTCATCCTATAAATCAATTTTTTTGACTTCCAAATCATATGTTCTTGCTTTTTTCTATAGATCTTTTAAACTAAATTATATGGACCTCTTTATCTTACTTTACAACTGAGTAAGGTTGCCTTAACATCCATTCCCTCTTTATCTAAAGTCTTTTGCTAGTTGCCTAGTTTTGAATCGTTTAGTATTGCCCTTACTTTCCCTTTTAATCTTGTACACCTATTTACAAACTATTAGTTAAACTCTTTAGGTAACTCAACCACTTCTCAACCTCCACTATTTACAATACACTGTATTTCTTTCTTCATAACATCCTGATTTATATCATCCTAAAATATTAATTTTCAAAGCCTTGGAATTTTAATTTGTATTTAATCTTTATTTGATAATTCTTTCCTTAAAATTGATCCATCATTTATTCTACCTTTACTATTAGACTTTTCTATTAGACCTTGGCTGGGACATACCCAATTGGACTCTTGAAAAAAACACTCCTTGTAGATATAACACTTGGACTTACCAGACTATACTATAATAACACTACCTATACTTTGATACAATAATCTAATTGAGATCAAGTTTTTGACACCGTTATCGAAGAGTATAATTAACTAAGATAAAATTGACCTTATAAAAGGCTAAGCTTCCTACAACTTTTATTTTTACTTATTTAACTTTTCTTACACTTTACTTTACTGTAATTTATTTACTTGTTATTTATTTTCTTATAATTTAATTCTTATTATTTTTATTTGTGTTAAGGGGAAGGCTTTGCCACTTCTTTCCATAATTTTATCTTGTTTATATTTATGTTAAGGAGAAGGCTTTGCTACCTCTTTTATATTATTATGCTAACATTTTTTTGTTAATTTATAATCATTACTTGTTTTATCTTATTTTATTTTATTTATGCTCAATTGGTATCGTGATTCACATTCAGAGCGTTTGGTGAAAGGTAAATCTCAAACTTTCTTCGATAACTTATTTGATTTATCTTTATCATCACATATTTTTAGTATTATGGATGATAATCAAAATATTCAATGAGAAATTGAAAATCCTCCATTGAGAACTATGCATGAATACTTGTGACCTCCTCAACATTCTACTTCTTCTTGTTTTATTTTTCCCTTAATACAAACAACTTTAGATTTAAGCTAGGTATGATTCATTTGCTTCCTAATTTTCATAGCTTACAATCTGAAAGTGTGAAACCCGTTCTTGAGTATTATGGGTATAATAGTATATCCCTCAAGAGCTTTCGTGCATGTTATCATGTTTAGATTATGCACGAGAGGGTATAAAACTTGAAGATTTTATTTGGTTAAGATTATGGTGTGGGATAAGAGTCTCTAAGAAAGAACTAGATTTTTGACCCCAAAATCATCTCCAATCAAAAAAAAGTTTTATTTTTGTAGACCTCGGAGAGAGTTTTTCGATGATATATTATAGGTTCTGAGGCAATACCCGAGCCAAAAGTTATGGCCATTTGAAGTAGCAGCCTTTGGAAAGAGTACCAGAAATAAGGTATCGATACCTTTAAGAGGAAGGTATCGATATGTTTACTGTGTGAGGCCAAACGTGTTGATATCTTCTAAACGTATCGACACCTTTTAGAGTTGAGGACCAAACGTATCGATAAGTTGAAGGCATGATGAACAATAAATAATGCCAAACGTATCGATACCTTAGCAAGGGTATCGACACCCTGGTGACAGAGATGAAGTCCGCTTGCGACAAAACATGTCGATACATTGGAAAAGATATCGATACCTTGCAGGTATATGAACAGTATTTTGGCCAAATGTATCGATACGTTGCAGGCAAAATGCCAAAGGTACCGATACGTTTTGAAAGGTATCGACACCTTTGAGCGATTTCACAGCTTATTTACACAGAGGTAGGGATCGTCTTCCTTATTTGGTTTCTTTGCTTTCTCTCTCTACTGAAATAGCAGAAAATATTTCTCTCTCACTCTTAAAACTGATCTTAGCTATTTCTTCACCAAACTTCACCATTTTGGTTCCTATGAATTTAGAATCAACACCAGAAACCAGAAATCTCCTTGAATCAGAGTTCTAACCGTCGGTTCGAGAGAAATTGAGAAGGAAGGGTTGAAGAGAATAGTAATCGAGGAAAAGAATCGAGCAAAGAAGGACTCATAAGACTTCTACCAGCTTGGGTAAGTTCATCCCTACGCTCATTTCTCCGTTTTTAGCCTTCATTATGTATAAATCGAGAAAATAAAGATTTAGGTTACTGTTCATAAAACCTTAGATTTTGAAGATTTTCTCATTTATCATCGGTATCTATAAATTAGAGTGTTTTAATAGCTATTGATGTTGAAATAGATAAAAAAAATACTTGATAGTGGAGCGAGATCATTTATAACAGTGTATTAGAGAGAGAGAGAGGGTAGAGAGAGAAAGAGGAGTGTGAGAGTAGTATGAGCATGCATTGCATCATGCACATACCTTATGATTTTGATTCTGTATTTGTATGTGTATCCAGACATGATAACCGAAACAAGTGGATCTCCATCTCGAGGAGGATACCCAGGCCCATATTAGAATAGTGAGTGGATATTTCTTCCCTTCGTCTCAATTTATATTTATTGTGATTATTATTATGCTTGGTATAACATATAATATGGATGCATGTATATGAATGCATAACTGAAGTGAGGAGGCGTTGGATGTACATTGTGTGGTAGCTGGGATGGCCCCTTATTTGTGATAGAGTATATTTGTGATGAAACCTGAATTTCCATGAATGTGAGGCTAGAGGCTTATGATGCTTATGTTTATTGATAACATGAGGTTACGAGATTAAGGTCGGAGGCCAATAACAAATGATATTTTTATATTGTATATATAGATGTGGCATAATTGTATATGTATAATGACCGGGGTGTCATGGTTGTTATTTGACCTTGTGTGCTACTATATTTATTTCATTGATTTTGGCCTGGTGAGCCATTAATGTTTATTTATCATATGTGTGCCATGTTAATGATTTATATATGGGTGAAGATTGGCCATCAGCTCGTAGAGATTGGGTGGAATCTAATAGATCTCGGAATATGGATTGTCTATACAGTCCAAGATGGATGGGTCAAATCCAACATGTCCAACTATAGCATCCTAGCCATTTATATATATATATATATATATACATATGTATGTATGTATGTATGTATGTATTCATGAGCACACATCCCCAACCAGAGTTGCGGATTAACCATACAGCTCAGAGGGAGTGGATAGGATCCTA
>JAVXUL010137391.1:0-15155 GCA_035590515.1 Trichilia minutiflora
AAGCAATACAGAAGCAAAATTTGATTTCCCATTGAACCAAAATACATATCACTAACTTGAGGCTTCTTCACCATGTTTCCGTCCTCGTCCAGGAAAAATCCAAACCCTGTATAAGCAACATTGCAACCGTTTTTGCAAGACTTGTATTACAATAAAGTTTCATTTCCATTTGCAGCTAATATGGTTGCAACACTATAAAATATATCAAACAACGGAAGTTTGAAATAATTCAGTCTTACCATCTTGACCAATGCACACCCCGTTGTGAATTGTACATGAATCACCTATGATGCAATTACTAAGTGCAACATTATACCTGCAGATAGAAATCAAATATGATTTTAGTTTCTATCACGTACGAAAAATAGTAAATGTTGTAGATACCTTGAATTGTTATACCCTATCTTCGTTGATTGACCGATAGTAACAGCAGGTCCAATGACGGTTCCTGATCCGATACGAACGTTTGCGCCCAGTACAGCACTTGAATGAACTATGGTTCCTACTTCAAGCAGCGCCGTTGAATCAATGGAAGCAGATTGGTGAAAGATCCCACCTCCGTTATGCCATTTTTGAAATCCGTGGAGATTTTCTTCATCTGATAAATAAAAGCACGTGCTAAATACCGGTTAGACATTTTCACGAACACTTGGATGGCAATAATTGAAGGATCATACTCATGAAAAGTTAACTCATAAACACTTAACTGCATTTTGCAGAGAAATTGCGTAAACTAACAAAGTTCTGTTCGTATGTCTTCTTGGAGATCAAAATGGCAAATCGTTTCAGATTAACTACCATAACTAATTAACGGTCAAAAGTCTTAGGACGGAGATTATGCCAATGTGTGCAGCTTCGGAGAGTGAACGTTGAAGCGCTGAAAAGGAGCAATGAGGACAATTTGGTCCAATCAAATAATAATCATAATGCCAAATACCAGTAACGGGTAAATAGATTAACAGTAAAATTTTATTTTGGCCTTTCTTCTAGGCTTATTTATTAGTCGTTAGATTTGGATATAACGAACAGTTGAGATTAAATTTGACATGTGTATTAATTATGTATTAATTATATATAAGATTAAATTTTAATCATTAAATATACTTAAATCTAACTGCTAAAAATAATATAAAAATAGTATAAAGTTAAGTAAGTCATTGATCATACTCTCTATCTTTATATAAGTTGTTATCACTTTTTTTTTTCTAGAGTTTTGATAATATTTTATTCTTATTAATATAACATATATTTAGTTATTAATATAAATAAAAATTATTTATTTATTTAATAATTTAATTTAATTTTTATTTAATTTTTTTATTAATATATATTGGATCATTAGACAGTGTTAATGATTTAGTAAAAATTTCAAAAATTATTTTTTGTGAAATTTTTAATTATTAAGTACATAGTTAATTTTTAATGCTAATAACAAGTATATATATTTTGATAATATGACATAAATAAATAATTATATTTAATTTTATTATTGTGTATAAAAATACAAAAATAATTATAAATAATATTTTTAAGAAAGATGGAAGGTAAGTGATTATTTTTATATTTTTATTATAAAAATAAAATTTGCTAAACTTTAAGAGAAGTAAGTGATAATAATTTACATATGTGTGTGTGTGTAAACTCAAGGTTTAATTGTTGAACCCCAAGGTTCAAGCAAATAGAAAGACAAAATCCAGCTGTTCAAGGCTATCCCCTTATTTACTTGCAAAATAAATCTCATTATTTACCTGAAGGTCATGATATTGACATCATTATAGACAAATGACAATGTTCAAGATTGCCGCAACATTGTTTGAGGCAAATCCTATTCCTGTACCCAAGAGAGGGATAACAACGCCAAAAAAAGGTATCCAACCACTAGCTCACAATCGTTGGGTTCAATCCGGGTCAATTTTTTTAAAAAAAATTTTTAATTTAAATATTTTTTAAAAAATATTTTTATAAATTAAAAAATTAATAAAACCGAAACCAAACCAAAATCGGAACCAAAATCGAACCGGAATCGGAACAGAACCGGAACCGGAATCGTTTGACGAACCGGCCCGGTCCGTTACTGTTCTACTTTCGGTTCCGGTCCGGTTCCATAAAACTGGAACCGTTGAACCGGCCCGGCCCGGACCGTTACTGTTTTCGATCCGGGCCGGTTCCAGTTTCATGGAACCGTCGAACTGGCCCGGACCGGCCCGAACCCGCCGTTTCAGGCCCGTTAGACACCCTTAAGAGAGGGATAACACTGCCAAGAATAGGTATCCAACCACTAGGTCACAATCGTGGCCATCAAAACCTTTTTTGTGGTCCTAACCCAAGATAAAAAACCAACTAGTAAAAAGCAAATTCTACCTTAACCCTTAGAATGGATTCTGTCCTGGAAGCCAGGGGGTTGGCAATAACAGTTATCACCTATCAAATCAAAAATCATAAATAGTGAAAGAAAAACTCGCCAAACCCCAATGTTATGTGTAAACCTTCAAACTTACAGGCCGCATTTAAGATTTTCATACAGCTTGATTGTGTGTGAAGCAACAACTTACAAACTGATCATTGGGTTGACATGGACTCATAGACTGATTATGAGATAATTATTATTCAAAGATTGTGTGTAAACCCTTTTGAAAATATCAATCATTCCTATTCTTTGATGTTCCCCATCTGGGAAGGCTTAAAAGACATACCGTTGACAATTATAAATACCAATTGGGTAAATACTAATTGGGCCAGCATTCTAGAAACTCAAAACCCTTACCATTCTACACCCCAACTTTCTCTCTTTATTGGCATCGGTAAAAGTTTAATACACTTAACCCTTACTGTTATATATATATTTTACCTTCTAGATTCTAAGTTTCTGACTTAAGTAACAAAATTTCTTTATTGAAAAGTTGGGAGTTTTCTTTCTATCTTTGTAGGCAATTAAGGTATGATGATGATTGTATCGATATGGGATGATGCTAAAAATTGTTATTAAGCCGAAGCAACAAAAACCTGTGTGATGCTTGAAATCTCCATCTCAAAAATTTTAGGCATTGATAATATTGTTGTTAATTTATTTTATTTTTCATGGTAATGTTAGGTATTTTCTAGAAACACAAATATGAACCGCAAACGCACGGTGTCAAGTTTGTAATGTAGAACAAAAATTGTTGAGTTGTCGATCCCACGAGGAATGTGAGTGTTTTAAGTTAATTACTGCGATATGAATGAATTGATTCTATTCAAGCGACTCAAATAAATCCTATATTAAATTCAATTAAAAACTAATAACTACAATAATTGACTGAGTTAAGTAAAAACTATAATAAAAATATACTCAAGGTATGTAACTACACCAAAGTATTTATGATTGCACTCGTTTATTATCATTAAATACATATTATCTATTAACTAGGGGTTCAAGTTGATCTTATTTCATCTTTCGAATCTTAACAAAATCCTATATTTCATTACTCAAACTAATATTTCTATTGAACTTGAGTATGTGAAATAAGCATTACGTGTAATCCTATTTGTGTTACCTGGTGATTAATTGTTTTTCAACAAATTAATAACTAGACCGTGCCTCCTTAATCTAATACAAAAACTCACTCTTTCAAGTGTCGTTTATGCATTGATTAGGTTAGTTTAATGGCTAGTTAAATTATACATTAACAGTAGGAGCATAAATAGATAAAATTAATTCTTCGATAACAAACGAGTTCAATACATAAAATACTATGGGTTCATCACACCCTCAAGCATAGGGTAATTTAGTCGATCATAATGGATAATTCAATACAACTCAAATTCCAAACCATGTTTAACAATTAAAAAAACTAAAAACAAGAAAGAGAAGAATAAACTCAAGATAGATACTAGTTATCTTCGAAATCTCTTCCTTGATCTTCAATGCTTTCGTCCTTAAATAAGGTGTTTGAAATTCTCTACCAGTTCTCTATGGTTGCTGAAGTTCCTCTCTTTTTAATTTCTAAGAAGAGCCTTTTTTATAGAAGACTTGTAGGGCACCAGAATTTTTTGTGTCACCTCGCTACAGTGAGGAAAGAATGCCCGCTGCAGCGAGTCTCTCTGAAAAATTCACTGTAGCGAGTGAATGTTAATCACTGTAGCGAGTGAATGTTAATCGCTGTAGTGGCCTTCTCTGCCAATCTTGCTGCAGTGAGAGAAAAGTATTCCCGCTGCAGCAAGGACTTCTTCCAAGCTTTAACTTCACTTTCTTTACTGCCCTGCATGTCTTTTTCTCAGCTATCCATGAACTACTTAAATTGACCCATTTCTTGGCAAATTGCACTAGAAGGCCCCTACACACAATAAACACAAAAAATATAGAAATACCAACGAAAATAAACTCGAAACTAAGCAAAAAATCATAAGAATATATGGGTGATAAAATCACTCATCAAAGGACTAAAGATTTGGTTCTAAATTATAGAGATCAAGAATTGAATATTTATGGTTACTCAGATTCAGACTTACAATTAAATATGAATGATTATAAGTTTACATTTGATTTTATCTTTTTATGTAATGGATGTGATGCGAGTTAAAAGAATTCTAAACAAACAACAATAACTGACTTCATTATAGAAGCTGAAAATATTGCTACTTTGAAAGTAATAAAAGAGATTAAATACGAAAGTTCATATATGAACTTGGTGTAGTTTGTAACATGGTTTATCCGACACTATATCAATACCGATATTATTGTATAAGTTAAAGAGCCAAGAGCACACTAGAAATTCAAATATATTAAGCAAAAATATAATCTTTTGAGAGAATTTATTGGTGCTCAAGAGATAATAATTAAGAAGATATTTTTAGCAAAAAATATTACTGATATTTTTATTAAAGTGATGACGTTGAAATAGCTGGACTAACATCTTGAAAAGATAGATATTAGATATAATAACGAATGACTTTAATATTAGTGAGAGTTTATTAGTGTAATATAACCTAGAAACTATTTGTATTATTGATTTTAAGATATTTTGTATTATATCACTGTGTATATATATACTGTACATATATATTAATAAAAAAATTATTTCTATTTATATATGTATGCTATTTTCTCTTTCTAATTATACTAATGATTGGAGTATACATATGAATGTCTAAATAATTAGATTATCTAAATTTTCCTTACATATACTATATCGACTGGGTATTGATATTGTATAATAGACATACTGAATGTTTTTGGTAAATATCATAAAATGATATTAGTATGAAAGTCATGTCACTAGGACATTAGTGTGAATTAACAATTAGAGAACTGTTTTTTAAACATGATCAAAGAAATAATAAATCACACACATAATGTATGCAATAAATGATTTATTATTTAATTATACTAATTGATGACGTACTCTTTGATCTAAGATGTCATAATCGTTATTTGATATAGATGCACATGATTTATATGGTATATATGTATAGAACTAATTTTATCTTATACAAGAAGTCAATTTAGTTATATGTTGTTTATATTAGAGTACGAATGACTGTTAAAATAGAATCCATTACTCGATGTATGGGATTCGAGTTCCTGTTGACTTGATCTAGATTAAGGTTTCTAATTAGACATCAGTAACTGGCTGAAACTCAGTACCCTTGACCAGAAAACTTTGATGTCATAGGAAAGAGTTTATAGTGACAAGTTCTACACATAATGACTAATAGTCTAAATAGACACTAAGTTTAGGGTTTTGAGTTTTTACCCTAACTAAGTCAGGATTAGATAACGGAGAGACAGAACCTACAAGATACGTATAATAAAAAACAAATGATTTGACAAAAAAAATTTTATTGTGGTTTAGGGATTATGGCATATTACTAGATATTAACCATAACCCATAAGCATTCGAAGAATTTGAAAAATAATAACTAAGAGAGAATGATTAATTATTATCTATTAAGTGGGTTAGTATTCCTGGTGATAACAATCAATCAAAAAGTATAAATCATTTACTTGTTAAATAGTTTAATGAAAGCAAAAACTTGATAAATTAACTCGATTATACTTTAAAGTAAGTTATAATATTTCATTAATATTATAAAATATAAATAAAATTAATTAAAAGTGGTCAAAAGTGGTATGACTAGCTTTAGGATAAATTTGACGTTAAATGATTTAATGAAGGTAAACTTATTATTTCACCTTTCACTATTATAAAACTTGTTGGGCAAGTTTTGGACTTACTTGTCATTAACTAAATTGTCAATAATATTTGAGTAATTTAAAGAGGTGCTATATATAGTAGTCAATTTTCATTCTTTATAAGAATTTTCATAATTTTGCAAAATTGAAAAAAGGAAAAGCTTTATTCTCTCTCTCTTCATTACATATCCAGAGCAAAGATTCAAGTGGGGTTTAAGCTTTTAGAGGTTTTAATAGTTTTAAAACTTCAATCTTCATCATCATAGGCTAAAGTTTAGCCATACATGCTTTATAATGTGAACTTCATGAAGGATAATTTTAGTAAAAAATGACGAATGGCAGAATCTATTATTTATTCACCCGTAAGATTAATTTTCCATTAATTACTAAAAAAGATATCTTAAAGTTCCCTTCCATATCCAATATAATAAAATTTACTAGAAAAATAATTTTGTTGACTTAACTAGAATATCCTCCACTATATCGTACAAATAAGTAATGGATCTATCGACCAATTACAAGATGATAGATGATAGTTTTGTTTCTATTAGCCTTAATCTCTTAAAGATTGATAACGATATTAAGTTAATACTTACCTCTAAATCACATAAAACCTTCTTAATGAAAGAGTTACCAATAGTGTACAAGATAGTGAACTTCCAAAATCATTTAGCTTTTAAGGTAACTTCATTTAAAGAATAATATTACACTTTTCCATCAAGTTAACCATCTCAAATTCTGCCATTCGTCATTTCCAAAAATTAGTATTAATTTCATTATAGCGCGTAATAAATACATTTCTTTACTTGTGAGATTGACAATTCGGTTTTAATTTTTCTATATTATAAAACTTGACACTGTACATTTGCAGTATAAAATTCTCACATATATAGCATTCCAAACACTAGTCTACAACTATTTTAACCTAATTTTGAGGTTAGGTCGACCAATATATCCTGACGAAACAAGCTTGCTATCAAGTCCAAGTATAAAATTTGGTTCAGGCATCCATATTATCATTTTTTAGTTAAAAGTCAAATTTTAAGGTTAACCTTGAAGCTCGTTGCTCAATGATTATACTCTAACTAAGGCGAGAATGAAAAGTAGTTGGTAAGAGAGGACATGTAGAGGTTCTTAGGATTATATGCTAATCCCTTAGGTTATGTGTAAACCTCTTAAAAAACCACCCATTAAACCTATTCCCCAAGAGATCCAATGACAGGTTATGGAGAAGTTAATAGTAGCTACGAGCATCTGTAAACGGTGGTAAAAGTACAACGCAAAGATAGTTGAATATTTAGTTAAAACTTTAGGTACAGAATTACTACTACACTATTTTTCTATTAAAACCCTAAGGACCTAACTTAAGTATTGAAGGATTTTTGTCAATAGATACTCGTCTGATCATTTCTTTACTTGTAGGTTACCCATTTGGCTATTCTTAAACGTCTATAATTTAATACCTAAAGTTTTTAGTAGAATTTTGAGTATCAACATTTGGAGTCATTCATGAAAAACTTACAAAAAGCCAATCTCTTAAAACAACCTAAAAAATACAACCATAGCAGTAAACAAAAGTTATTGTCCCATAAAATATTAGGCTACGTAGGAAAATCCAAAAGAAAATCTAACCAACAAGATCACAACAACAAATCAAAGACGTGAAACCATCGTCAAGATGGAGGAGAGAGAAACAACTTGACTGATGAAAAATCCAAACTTATAAGCTCTAACTATACAAGAGTATTAATAGCTTGAAAAAGCCTAAATCATGTGTCCAGTCGTATGAGAGTATCAATAGCATAAAAAAGGCTAGTCCATGAGTTTTGGCTGCAGAGGTACATTTAAACCCAAATAAAAGACTATAAGCTAGGATCAAAATAGATCGATTGTACTCGAATAAGGTTGGACCATGAGCTTTAGTTATAAGAGCGCATTCATGCTTGAATAAGACTAAACCATGGGCATTGACCATAAGAGTATGACTTTAAAAAGATTGAAACTTAAGGTTAGGTCATGAAAGTACCCTTCAGTTCATGATAGAATTCATATTTTATAAAAAATTGGAGGTTCGATGTTGGAGATAAATATTAAAGAGCGTGATTTAGGGCTTAGGTATCTACTATTTTATCTTTGATCCCAAGGTTAATTTAATTATTTATTTGAAAAGAATAATAGAAAACAATCAAATTGGAAGTCACTCTACCTTGACCTAGAGGTCAGGCATACTAGGTCAAGAATCAAAGTTAGATTTTAAGGTTTGAACCTAGTTTACAACTACTTTATCCTCTGACCTTAAGGTTGGGTTAACCAATATATCAAGATGAAACAATCTTACTATCAAATTTGGATATAAAATATAGGGCAAACGTTAGGATCATCATCTTAGGTTGAAAGCCAGATTTTAATGCCAATCTTAAGGTTCTCTGTCCAATGTTTATAGTTCACTTGAGGTGAAAATAAGAAGCAATTGCTAAGAGAAGACACATGGTTTCTAAGATTACATGTTAATTTCTAAAGTTATATTTAAATCTCGTGAGAACCTACCCATTATATCCAATCCCCGAAAACTCTATGTGATTAGTTATAGAGAAGTTAATAGTAGCTACCAACATCCATAAGAGGCGATAAAATTACAATATAAAGATAACTAAATATTTAATTGAAACTTTAACTATAAAATTTCTGCTATACTTCTTTATCTCTTAAAACTCTAAAAAGCTAATTTAAGTAGAGAGGGTCTTTACTAGATAACTAGCATTCTCTAATTGTTTCTTTGCTTGCAGGTTACTCGCTTTGTTATTCCCAAAACTCCATAGTTTGTATTTGAAATATCAACATATTTTAATTTTTAAATTACTATAAAAAATATTAAAAATAAATCTCATAATGACTTTAACGCACGTACACACACAAAAAAGAGTTAATTGTTAATTAAATAACATTTTACTCGTTATTGTTTAAATATTTCTTTGAAATGACAGAGTATGTCGAGTTTTTAATTTAATTTTGCACAGGCTAAATTTATAGTTTACCAACTAATTGCCAAAATCAAGTGTGATTCATGTGCATAAGTTTATAATGGTAGAAGTATAATTGATATTTAATAAAAAAAGGGTTATAATTAATAATTATGAAAAATACAAAGGGTCATTGGTAATTTCCCTCCACATCATTTTCCAAAAAAATTAAATCAATTAAACTAGTTTTTTAAGCCATCAATTTGGTTGGCGACTAGAACTCTTAATTCTTTTAAAATTAGAAAATTTTGGTAATTTTTAAAATTTTATTACCCAATTTACAATTTATAATTTTGTGAACGGTAGGTGAGCCATCGGTTTAGTCCATCCACCAAATTGGAATAATTATCTTCCCAGGCAAATGCAAACTCAAAAAAGAAAGGTAATTTACAAGCTGTATTCTTCCACTTACTCACATGATTAAGTACACAGAAGGAAGATATATTTCTGTCAAAGCCAATATGTCAAACAATCACAATCAACCAAGTGTATACGAAATCATAAAAATGTATAGATTATTCAAAACATAAAACAATATTTGTTGAGTCAGAGCTCTGTAATTCCAGTTGATGCACAAGTCTATCACTTCCACTTCTTGAACTTTCCTCCTCCAAACATTCCGCCGTGTTTCCCATGCTTGAATTTTCCATGCTTTCCGTGTTTGAATTTCCCGTGCTTTCCGTGCTTGAACTTTCCTCCATGGGGCATATAACCATATGCGCCATGTGACATGTGGGCACTATGCGGCAAGTGGCTGGAACCATGAGCCAAGTGGTGAGCCCCATAAGCAGCTGCTGCTGCTGCTGCACCCCCAGCTATCAGTGCCCCAACACCACCATGTCCTGAAGAAAAGGAAGAAGGAAGTTATCAGTTTACAGAAATTTTTGGAACATTTGATTGACAAACAAGAATCTCACATATACAAGGGTTATAAAATGAGCCCCATCAACCAACAACCACAGGAACCCAATAATAATGAAGAGACAAACAAAATGTGACTTCAAAGCCAACACAACTAGCAAATTGGGAATTGATATTCAGCAACCAATTTCATATCAAATGCATAACTAATTCCTATGAATTCAAGAACCTAGATGCCTCAAATTAATATAGGAATTTCAGCAGTTTCAACCTAAGACCATCTTAGCTAAAAACTATATCTCCAAATTCTTATATTATTTCAAATAAACATGCAATTCAACATCGATTACTTTCTCACAAATTTATACCTGAATGGCCTGAATGGTGTGGAGCTGATGGACCAGCATGACCTGCAGGTGGGTACCCAGCAGGTGGATACCCGGCCGGAGGATAGCCAGCTGGTGGGTAGCCTTGGGGAGGGTAGCCTTGTGGTGGATATGCACCGGGTGGAGGAGGATATTGTCCTGGTGCCGGAGGATATCCGTAACCAGGAGCACCATGACTATGATGGCCGTGTGAAAACAACCCCTTATCAGTTTCATCGTGCTTGCCGCCTCCCATGCTTTTTTCCGATCAGCAACGAACTAGTACTGCAATAAAATTATAAACTGATCACACTGACTAAATATCATATACGAGTTTCAACAATAACAAACATGACGACTAGGTAATCAAGGACAATAGCTTGGGATCATTCAAATCTAATCAATTATAATTCGAACTATAAAGTTGTTTCCTGACATCTTAAGGATCTAAAAGTGAAAAATCAATAACAATAAACGACACCAAGATCCAGTTTAATCAAGAATTCCACAGCTACTGATCAACAAATACTTTTCCTAATTTCAATTATAAACTAAACAAAACCACTTCAAAGATCTGAACAAGACTCTAAATTAAACCAGATAACAAACAGAAAGAAAAAACAAACTGATCGAGGAAGGGAAAGAAAGCAAATCAAAACCTAAGGAAAGGAAGGCTAAAACAATAAACTTACCTTCAGCTAATTGAAACCCAATTTCGAAAGAGAATACAAATTTGACCAACCAACAACAATTTTAATCTGCAAAGAAAACTTCCAAGTTGAACATATATAACTCAGAGAGGGAAAGGCATGGGTGGAAGCTTCGGAGTTTGCTTTGGCGCGGAAATGGCGCGTTGGGATATCCATTATTTTTTGTTTTTAAGCGGTTGGATTTCATCAAACTGTTCAAACCGTCTTTGTATCAATCAATTTCCGTCTTTGTATCATCAATCTTTAACCGTTAAAAAAATGGAATTTTGATAATATTTTATTTAAATATCAAAATAAAAAATAATAGTTTTTTAAAATATTATTTATAATTACTTTTATATTTTTTTTATAAAATAATAAAATTAGATATAATTATTTATTTATTTTACATTATTAATATATATATTAAAATAAATTTCTTCTTCTTATTTTTGAGTAAAATTCTTTATTTCATCATATAAATATCATAAATATTTTGATAAAAAAAGAAAATTTAAAACAGACCAATCTAATATTAATTTCTGCCTATATTGCTCATTTTTATAAAATATTATTAAATTTTAAGAGATATAAAATTTAAAAAAGAAGCACAAGAGTTGAAGAGTAGAGAACTCGTGTGATTTTGTAAGATTTACAAATTATACCATATTCATACAATTGATGGTGTTGGAGTATTTTATTGAAGCCTAGTTCACATGCTCCGGTCCATCTCCATATCTTTATTTAGGTCCGTTAAATATGTACCTCGTTTTTAAATAAACCCTTAACACGACGTCTTTTCGAGAAGCTGATAATATTATCGGGGAGATGGCCAAAACGTCTCGGATATTTTGCCCAACTCTACTACTCAGAGGACTTTCAACGAGTTATCTATGGCTGACTCGCACTCAGACTCGGGGCCCATGACAACAAGCCTTTCTGGATTCAGGAGGTCGAACCGATACGTTCTTTCCAACAGAGCAGGGACTCGCTGACACTTGGGGTGTACATGTATCCCCGATGCTACATTCTGTCGTCTTCGGAACTATCACCCGTTGTGTAAAGGCCTCCCGAGAATCAGGGGATTTCATTCTCGCGAGAGCTGAAAGCTCCACTCGGAGGTACAGATACTCGGACACTCGGGGATGACGTGATAGGTAACAGTATCACGATTTTCCATATTCATTGACTTTTGCAGCAAGTTGCTCTGGACGCACCAACTGCGCGGTAACACGTGTTCAAAAGTACAAACTCCTAGGCTTCTAATATACAGCATCCATAAATCGAGGAAGGGGGAGATTCTCTGATTTTTCACTCATCTTAAGGGATTTTTCACAGACTTTGGACGGGAATTTTACAGGGACTTCACATAAAGAGTAAAAAAGGTTTTTTCTACACACATTCTATTATTCATAGCACACACAGAAAACATTCCATCTGTTTTTCTCTGAAACTTTTACGTTCTTAACTTGCATGTACACCTCTCTCACACACTAAGTAAAACCCTCACTAACTTAAGCATCAGAGGATTTTTGTCGGAAAATCAGCTTTACCCCTGAGGTGTTCTATGTTTTGCAGTCTCGGAGCTCAGGAATGGGAAGCAAAAATCTGCTGGTGCACGGAGTTGAGAATGAAGCCGACTTCTTGCATCAACAGTTGGCGTCGTCTGTGGAAAACATACGAAAAGCCATCCAGCAGAGTATTTTTAGCGAAAATGACCAACATCAGAAGTTATTCAACCAGGAGGCACGCGTTTGAGAGTTGTAACATAGAGGAAGACTCTGTGAAAGTCACTACCATCCCGGAGGGGGTTGATAATGCCTTGCATGGGATCCCAGAGTACGAGAGCCCTGACCCAAATGCTGTTGAGGTCCATGCACATGGGTTGAGCCATGCAAGAGAAACGGAAGAAATGACCCGGTTGTTGTGGCTGCTTCAAGACAGCGAACGGTTGCACACGGAGAAGGACCGACAGTTACAGGCATTGACCAATGAGATGTCAGAAATGAGGAAGATAATACAGGCCAATACACAGGATGTGAGGGTACCGGATAAGACGGTGGAAAGCAGTTTCCCTCGATCGAAAGCCATGACAGAGGATGAAGAAAGAGCTGGGAGGCAAACTCGGACTAGGAGGTATACAACAATGAAAAAGGGGAAAAATAAGGTTAGAGAGGAGCCCCATTCGAGGGGAGTGGGGGCTAAAGACGCATGCATGCCCCCTGTAACCCGGGAAAGGCACCAACCCGGATCTACAAGAGTATCCCGGAGTCCAAATATAGTCTAAAAAATACCCGATGACTCCAACCCACTTTCGAAAGACATGAGGATATTATTGGAGTGGAGGAGGAGAAAGGAATTTGAGGCACTTGGGCGAAGAGACCCATGTCATGAGAAGGAGCGAAAGACTGACAACAAGGACAGGGATGTGGAGCCCTTAGTGTGAAAGGTGATGGACGAGATGAATAGGGAAAAAACGGGCCTCTGAGGTGAACTGGCTAAACCTGTTCCAGTGAATGGCCCCTACGCGAGGTCGCCCTTCACATCCAAACTGTTGGGCCAGACCCTGCTCAAAAAATTCAAAATGCCTCACATTACCCCATTTTTTAGGAGGACGGACTCGTCCTTGCACATGGATTTTTTCCATGAGATGATGCTCGTCCAGGGCTTGAGTGAAGAACAAATGTGTCGCCTATTTTCCCTAACCCTGGAGGGGCAAGCTAGGAAGTGGTTCATAGGTTTAACCCCTGGAAGTATCTGAAACTTTAACCAGTTGTACGAGGTGTTCACCACCGAGTTCAGGGGTGCGGTTTTCAGCACCAAGACCCTGAGTTCCTTGTTGCTGCTTAAGTAGGGGAATAGTGAAAGCCTGAGGAGTTTCGTTAAGAGGTATCACGAGGAGGTACTCGAACTAGAGGCTTACCACCACCTACTGGCCCTAGAGGGACTGAGACAGGGGCTTAGAATAGATAGGGCCTGGTCTGCTATTTGTAAGTCCTCTGTGAGCACTTATGAGGCGGCTCGTAAAAAGATATTCAACGAGATAGAAGTCGAGAATCAGGTGATGCTCAAGATGAAGGAGCAGAAGCTTGCAGGGGCTCCCCCGAGAGACGATAATCGATTTAAAAGACCCGATTATAAGAAATGGAGAGGTGACAGAAAGAGTTTTCCTAAAGTTAATCGGGGAAGGATAGGAGGAGAGAAGAACAGTATCTCCAAGAACAAGGATCGCCTCGAAGAGACAATCCAAAGTGGGTCGCCCAGGTAGATCGATCGAGACAGACGGAACAAGGGAAAGCGAAGAGGAAGTTTACTCCCCTTAACACTCCCCTTTGATAAATTTTGGAGGAGATGAGGAAGCAGGGGACTTTGTTGCTGGACCCCCGCCCAATTAAGCATAGGCCTCATGGAGAAGCGGGGAATAAATTCTGTGAGTTCCACCAAGATATGGGGCACTCAACGGAATGGTGCTATGAGCTGCAAAACCAGATTGAAGTCTTGATCAGAAATAATTATCTGATCGAGTTTGTAGCTCGTGAAGATGAAGGATCCCAAGAATCAGGGAGGGCCTCGGGGAATGATGTCGCAATGGTGATCATCAGCAGTCCCACACTAACGGGAAACTCGAATAATTGTTGGAAGAATTATGCTCGGTATTCTATCAATACCGAGCGCAAACATGGAGCCTCATACCCTGAACGTGCGGGCAGAGAAAAAGTAGAAGATAGCCTTTGTACCCATCTTGTTTACAGACGAGGATGAAAATGGGATTCATTACCCTCATGATAATGCCCTTGTTGTCACGATGACAGTAGGGACTTCCCTAGTTGGGAGGATCTTAATTGACACAGAAAACTCTACAGACATTATATTTAAGGAGACGCTAGATTCTTTGGGCATAGAAGACCTGAGGTTAAGGCTAGCAGAGACTGGACTGCACGGGTTTGGAGAGTCATGCGTGTACCCCCTAGGGACCGTGCAATTACCAATTATAATAGGCGATAAGCCCTACCAAAAGGTCACCATGGTAGAACTCCAGGTGGTGGAC
>JAVXUL010137401.1:0-15154 GCA_035590515.1 Trichilia minutiflora
CCAAAAGAAAGCACACAAAGAGAGCATCAAAAGCCCTAAGGTATTGTCACTTGATTCCACTTGGTTTTCATGAATTTCACCTGGGGGTTTTGGCATGAAAAACTTACATTCAAGCATGCAATAGGCCATAGAACCTTCAGATTCGACCACCATCAAGATATATAAATATGGTGGCATATGCTTTGACAGTTACAGAAGAAATAGATGGAGTTGGTGAACCTTCTACCTACTCAAAAGCAGTTTCTTAAGATGATTCATGTAAATAATTAATTGTGATGAATGAAGAAATTAAATCTCTCCATAAAAATAAAACTTGGGTTTTCATAAAGCTGCCTTCAAAAAAGAAGATTGTTGGTTACAAATAGGTCTTCAAGAAAAAGGAAGGTATTTTAAGGGTTAAAGATAATAAGTATAAAGTAAGATTAGTTGTAAAGAGCTACAGTCAGATATAGGGTATTAATTTTAATGATGTTTTTTTACCTGTGCTTAAGTGCAACTCTATTCGTGTTTTGCTTGCTTTAATAGCCATGTATGATTTAGAATTGAAACAATTTGATATTAAAATAGCTTTTCTGCATGGTGATGTCGAGGAGAAATTTATATAAAGCAATCCGAGGGTTTTAAATTTAAAAGAAAGGAAGACTATGTTTACTAGTTGAAGAA
Organism: Trichilia minutiflora; assembly: GCA_035590515.1. Taxonomy (NCBI): domain Eukaryota; kingdom Viridiplantae; phylum Streptophyta; class Magnoliopsida; order Sapindales; family Meliaceae; genus Trichilia; species Trichilia minutiflora. The sequence continues at coordinate 664 of JAVXUL010137401.1, forward strand.
ATCACTATACAGACTAAAACAATATTTTAGATAGTGGTATAAAAGGTTTAACTCTTTTATATTGAGTCATGATTATTGGCAGAGCATGTATGATAGTTATGTTTACTTTCAAAAATTAGAAGATGGTTCTTTTATTTATCTATTGTTTCATGTTGATGACATGCTCATTGTTACCAAGAATTCAAAAGAAATTCAAAATTTGAAGACTTAGTTGAATAATGAATTTAAGATAAAAGATTTGGGAGTAGCTAAGAAAATTCTTAGTATAAAAATTAAGAAAGATCAATGAGGTAAAAGATTGTATTTATCACAAAAACTATCTTGAAAAAGGTTTGGCATGAAGAATGCAAAAGTTGTTAATACTCTTCTTGCTAACTATTTCAGATTATCAGTTGCTCAGTTACCAAAGTCAGATGAAGAGAGAGATTATATGGCACATGTACCATATTCAAATACAGTTGACAATATTATGTATACAATGATTTGTACACATCTTGATATTTCACAAGCAGTTAGTGTTGTTAGCAGATATATGTCTAATCTAGGGAAAGAACATTGACAAGCCATAAAGTGGATTCTCAGATATTTGCATGGCACTTCAGATACTTGTTTGGAGTTTGGAAGAAATAGTAACACTTTGATTAGTTTTGTGGATTCTGATTATGTTGGAGATCTTGATAAAAGACGATCAATTACAAGGTATGTATTTTGCATTGGTGGATGGTTGAAAAACTATTTTATAACATATTATAGCTGTATCAACTATAGAAGCAGAATATATAGCAGTGACTGAAGCAATCAAGGGAGCCTTATGATTAAAGGGTTTATTTGACGAACTCAATTTACTTCAAGGTGTTACTACAGTTTATTGAGACAGTCAGAGAGTTATTCATTTGACTAAAAATCAGATATATCATGAAAAGATAAAGTATATAAACATTAAATTTTTTTTTATCTAGGATATCATAACTGAAGAAAAAAATTTTGCTTGAAAGATTAGTACCAACAGCAATCTTGCTGACATATTTACGAAGCTTCTTTCAGCTTATAAGTTCAAGAAGTGCTTGAACTTAATTGGTATTCATTAATGGTGGCTTAAGCCCACTAGGGCCCTAATGAAGAAATTGGAGTAAATTTTAGAACATATTTTTTTAATCTCTTATGTATTGAATACAAGTCAAGATAGAGATTTGTTGGGATTGGTGTCTTACATCCTTCTCATATGGAGTAATTAAACTTATTACTCCCTTACTTTAGACTATAAATAGGAGAGATTAGATGGGTTTTAAAGAGTGAAAATTAAGAGTATTTGAGTTTTTAATCGTTTATAAAATTAAACCTATAAGTTATTTGGGTCATTTTTAGTTTAAAATTTTGTACTCTCTTTTATTTTTAAGTTTAAGAGCACTTTTCTAAATTTGTATTCTCTCACTTTGAAAATAGTAAAATATTTTGCTCGTCTTTATCTGTAAACATAGACCACATTAATCGAAATATGTAAATATTAATATCTTGTTATTTTTATTTTATTATTTAATTATTCAAAATCTCTTTTACTCATTTACAAAAACATTCTCCCACCGTGCATGCACATCTCTCTTTTTTTTTTTTTTTTTTTTTTTTTAGATGTGTAGTAAAAGAAAATGTAAAGCAAGAATATAATTTTTTATAAATTAAATAATTTTTAGAGAAGAGGATTTAGCATACGATGAAATTAGTCATACACACACACACTTACTTACGTAGCCACTACAAATAATAGTAAACATTTCCTATAACAAAAAACCTTTTTACTCAATCTGGCAGAGAATACATTTTCTATGTTTCCATTGCTCTTGTACCTTAAGAATATATGTTCAAAGAAGATGGAACGTCTGTTTTTAGCCCTAGTGAATTATCTATTGATAAAAGCGTTTTACTTCGCAATTGAGGTAACATGCCTAATTGCCTTTATCGCTTCGTTGACCCCCACGTTTAGCAAACATGAGTCCCACAAAATTGTAGAAATGGGAGACATGACATCAACAAAACTACATAATATTCGTGTATTAGATCCCGAAAGATGGCCTTTCAAATAAGCCGTCATTTCATATTACTAAGCGCACCATCACTCTTTGACATGTTCTTTCATCATCAACCCGCGCTTGAAGTACAAAATACCAAATCTAAACTACCCTATTATCATTGATTATAAGAAACGACTGTGAATCTATATATCAAGTATACAATCTCTAGAACAACAATCAACGGGCTATATATCTTTTGGGTCAGAACTGACTGTCACTGCCACCTAACAGAGATTCTATTCATGACTGATATAACGGCCAGCTACTGGAGATACTGTTCTTTTTTCGTCTTTTTAATTAGTTTCCTTCAATCCAAAGCTTCTATTAACTATGTTTAAATTATGTCTAACAGTGTAAACTTTTCTCTTTTCAATTCCATTCCTGAAATATCTTTAGCAAAACCAGAAGCTGATCCTGAGAATTGGATACATAAACCAAACTACTCTTCTATCCAACTTCTTTATAAGCCAATCTGATCAGTTCCTTACAAGGGATCTCTATCTCATATTCATTATGTTTTTCATCGGCTTCACTAGCATCAACCAAACAGAAGCTCAAGGTATCAAATCAGTTCGCCTTCTGGATCAGCTCATCAGAGACTATACATTCAAGTCTTTTGACACAAGCTTGGAGACGGGAACACTGCACAATGTAGATTTACCAGCGAAGCTCTCCGGCATCAGAGTCAATACAGCAAGGTTTCGAAGTGTATGCGCAGATATGGGGCAACGGCAAGAGTTAAGGAATTCCGTTGGGGTAATAGGCCTAATTGTGCAACCCTGGTGGAAGGAGTCATGATAGTCACACAAAACTTTGGCTATAGCTGGTCTTCTATACACCATACTAACTATGATATATCCGGTTATCAACTTGTATCATCTGTTTTAGGCCCTTTAGCTTATAACGCTGGAAATGATGTCAGTTTCAGTAACCGGTTTCGGCCTGGAATTCAGGCCAATGACAAACCAATTACTACCGACTTTATAACAGACTTCAGGAATACTACAATAGTCAACAACATAACCGAGATCAAACCATTGTGTGCTAACTTTCAAGGAGATGGGAGGTATCTCCATATGTTTGTGTTGCAACAAAGCATGGTCATTTTGGTTCACACCAGAACCAGTTCTTAAGAAGAGCATTAGCTGATGGAAATTGGTTGTCGGAACGACGTTCTGCTCTGCTATGGATGCTTTTCTTTTGGGTTTGCTTTTGGTAGCCTTGTTTGTTATAGCGAAGAAGAAAGCAAGAACGGAAGAGTTGGAGAGGAGAGCTTATGAAGAATGGGCTCTTCAGGTTCAATGGTTGGACATAACAGGGCTCGTACTGCACCAGTTATTAGAACAATACCTACAATTAAGCATGAGTATATACCTTATAAACCTTCTTGATTTCTTCATCTTTCTTTTTCTTTTTCATTTTTTCTCCTTCTGTATGATTATTATTCTTTTGTAACATTAGCTGAGAAGAAAAAACAAAGGGACAGCTCTGTTCCTTGATCTTTGGTAATTCTTTTTGGTGTTAAGTGACTTGATATTCGGTTCAGAAAATCTAAATCTGGCAACATCGACTATAATATAGATGAAGTCAGTGAAGGAAATATGAACTTTGAGATTATCAGAATCAATGGAAAAAAATTTTATACATTCAAGAATTTCTATTATAACTCGAACGATGTTTTCTATGAAATCCAAATACAACCTCTAAAAAATATAACTTGAAATCATATAAAATTATAAGTCCTTAATTTACATTAAAATATTTTAAATTATATTTTAAAGTGGATCACTTATATATCCTAAATGTGCTAGAAAATTTATTGTAACCCTAAATGTTAGATTTTTAATAGATGAAGAACTGGTTCAAAAATCATTAAATTTTGTAGGAATTATATAGTCAGAGAACCAAAATTATTTGAAATAAATAAATTTGATTTTTGGTTCAAATTTTATTAGATGTCATAAAAAAATCGAATTTATTTTTGGTTCAAATTTTATTTTAATTAAATAAATTTTAATGTCAAAATCATACAACAATTTAAAATTCATAACAAAACTAAAATTTAAATATAAAAATTAGTATGTAAACATTCATTATTAAGATGTTTTGCAAATAAAAGCAATTTCAAATGCCAACTTCTGAAAATTTTGAAAATTAAAACATAAAAATTTAAGAATTAAACAGAAATTTTCATAATATAAAAATATTTACTTTCATCATACAAAATAATATTTGCAAAACTAAAACATAAAATTTTAGAAATAATTTTCATCTTAAATATTTTCACATATCAAAACCCTGCAAAGTTTCTATTTCTCCCATTTTTCTACACAAACATGATTTTCTGAATAATTATTATATAAAATTTATGTCTACCAGTTACAATCATCTCAAATCAAAATTTGAATTTATTAAAAACTTTAAATAATTAAAACAATTATTATATAATTGTTAATAGGATGTGTAACAATAAAATAGAATTGGTTGATATTATAATACTATATGTAAGTTTTTGGATCACTAAAAGGCCAAAATATATTGGGCCCAATGGGATCATTAAAAGCCCAAAAACAAGGATAAGGATCTCTGGCCTGGTTCGATAAGGTAAAGGCATTAACCGAAAACGTTGATTAAACCAATAATTTTCGCGCAAAAATTAACTCCCTTTTACCCCGTTCTGTTACCGAATCTTTCCCGGGAAAAAAAATATAATAAGATAAAACTAAAAACAAGAACCGAATAAAGGAGCAAAAGAGATGGAACAGAAAATTAAAAAAAAAAAATTATCACGATTATTTTACCACATCTCCAGCTAAATCAGAATCTCTGTGTCTAGTTATTTTCCAATGTAGGGTTCCTCTGAATAATTAATTATCCTCCATGGACGATCCCAAGGTAGCTCCACAATCACGAATGAATGTACCACCGTCGATGTCGTTCTCATCAGTGACTCCGCCTTCCAAGCACATAAGCCGTATGATCAACTCCAACCACAATCAATCGCGATCGCGAACAATTTACTCCGATAGGTTTATCCCTAGTAGATCTAGTTCAAATTTTGATCTTTTCAACATCTCACAGCCGTCGACCAACTCTTCTGCGAATGTCGACTGCCACAAGGATGAGAATTCCGGGACTTATACAGCGCTTCTAAGGGCGGCATTATTCGGACTGGAGATGCCAGATAAAAAGGACGTGTCGGCGGCCCCGATGGGAAGGAATATTTTTAGGTTTAAATCGGAAACTAGACGGTCGTTGCATTCACTTTCGCCTTTTGGATTCGACGATGACGTGGCGTCTGGGTTTACTCATAGTCCCGTTAAGGCTCCCAGGAAGGTCCCTAGATCGCCTTATAAAGTGGGTATTTTAAAGATTTATGAAGGTGGAAATTTTTATCTTTGTTTTTTTAAAAGATAATTTATATTTTTTTGTATTAGTGCTAGATTCTGGACGCACCAGCTTTGCAAGATGATTTTTATTTGAACTTAGTGGACTGGTCGTCGCATAATGTAATGGCTGTAGGGTTGGGAAATTGTGTTTATTTGTGGAATGCTTGTAGCAGCAAGGTGGGTTCTCATTTTGCTTGTTATCTGAGTTGGTTTTAATTTTTTATAGTAGTTTTTATTTTCTTATGAAAATAAAATTGCGATGTTACTTGTTGCAGGTGACAAAGTTGTGTGATTTAGGTATTGATGATAGTGTGTGTTCAGTGGGATGGTCACAGCGCAACACACATCTGGCTGTCGGAACTAGCCATGGAAAAGTTCAGGTTAGAGAATATTTTTTTGGTTGAACTTTTACAATACATTGGATTATTAACTCCTGTGTTAGAGAATATTCAGGAGTTATGTGCTGAAAGAGGGCAATGAGTGAAATAACCTTAAAGGCAATGCATATGGCTCTCAAGTTAACCTGTGTGATGTTTAGAAATACCTTTTAGGAATAAGGAGCAATAAATAGTATAAAATAATGTCATGTTCTGTTCATGTCTTGATTAGATTGTACATTTACTGAAACTCTAATGGAAATTTTCAACTTGTCTGAGAAGATGGAAGAAACAGGGTGTGTCATTGCTGTTTAATTTTGTATTCTTCTTGTTTTTATTTTTATGTTTTAAATAATATACATGTCACTGCTGTTTCAGATCAACTATTCCTCAAATTTCTTGCATATTCTTTCTGATAGCATTTTGAGTAGCTGATTCTCTAGTTGCTATTTGCCATGTAGATATGGGATGCATCTCGCTGTAAAAGGGTAAGAACCATGGAGGGCCATCGATTACGTGTCGGGGCCTTAGCCTGGAGTTCGTCTTTGTTGTCATCTGGTAGCAGGGATAAGAGCATTCTTCAACGAGATATACGTGCTCAGGAAGACTTTGTCAGTAAACTCTCTGGACACAAGTCGGAGGTTGGACTTTCATACATTTTCTTCAGCTTAACTGTTTTATTTGGCAAGTTATATTACTTCGAACTTTTAAATTCATGCTTATTTTTTTGTTTTGATTTTACATGGACTGTCCTTGGTGTCATGGATTTTGCTTCCTCCTTTATTATATCTAATACCCATGTATGCTATTACAGTTTGCTTGTTTGTTCAGATTGTATGTATGCATATTTCCAGATATTCTTATACTGAAAATCGATTTGGTTATGATATAGGTTTGTGGGCTGAAGTGGTCTTATGATAATCACGAGCTAGCATCAGGTGGAAATGATAATAGAGTATGTGATCCATATCTTGTTTAATTTCTGAATTTTTTTTTAGCCTATTTCACTGCAATATATCTCATTTTCTGTGAGAGCTGATAGTATTTCCTATTGATTTTCAGCTGTTTGTATGGAATCAACATTCCACTCAACCAGTGTTGAAATATTGTGAGCATACAGCAGCTGTAAAAGCAATTGCATGGTCTCCCCATCTTCACGGACTTCTTGCATCTGGAGGTGGTACTGCTGACAGATGTATACGTTTCTGGAATACAACCACTAATACACATTTAAGCTGTATGGACACTGGCAGTCAGGTATTTTGATTGCTTTTTATTTGCTTTATCATACTGACAGTCAGGTATTTTGATTGCTTTTTATTTGCTTTATCATAATCAATATCCATTTAATTTTGTTCTTATACATTATACGAGATAGGAGAACTTTTCCCATATGTATGTTTGTACTGTTATTGTTATTATTTATCTTGAAGAACATAGAGAAGATTAAAAGTGAGGAAGATTGCTGTTTCTTGAATTGATTCTGGTACCCGAGTGGTAGAAAAAGATTTTGGTTTTCACCGTAGTTCTAAATGATGATCTCTCCTCTCTTTATTATCAAGTGATCTATAAAAAATGCCTTTCTTAGATTATTATATCTATGCTTTTTTCATGTAATCTAACATTCATAGTTTGCACAATAGTTTGTTGGTTGAAAATTTTATTTGATTTGTTGGAAAGAGTCACTGAAAGCCAAGTAGACTTTTACAATTAATCCATAAAATGTAAACTGGTGCAGAGTGAAAGGTTGTTTAATCATGCTTTAACATTTAATTAGGGTTTAATCAACATTGTATGCCATTAGGGTTTAATTTCATCAAATTAACCAAGATTAATTGGGGAATGACTACAGTTTAGATTGATGAAGAACAAGCTTTAAAACCATATAACCTCTAGGATTTCAAACCCCAATTGCTTCCCCTGCTTTGGCCATGTGAGAGAGATGAGAGCTTGATGAATTGTTTTTGAATTTTCGTAAAAATTGAACTAATTAATGAAAAATGACCCATATATATACACGCACATAAATGACTTAAATGTTTCCATGAGTTATGAGTTCACTGTGATATTAGTCGTGAGTCGAAATTAATCTCATCAACCCCGTTTTGAACTCTTTGAATACTTAATCACTATGGTTAACATTTAATAATGTCCTATAGGCTGTAAACCATAATGAAGAAAATCTTTATTAAACATTTTATTCTCGATTATACATTCCATATGAGTTATGTCCCTTTGTCTTCTAATCCTGATTAAGTTAGGGCTCATAGAAAGTCAAAACCCTAAAGTTAGTACCTGTTTTATACTATTGGTTAATACACACTGAATTCGTTACTACGAAGCTCTTTTGTGTGACTTGCATTATATTATGCTTAGAGATCTCAATTTCAGTCGTTTATCGATGTCGGACTGAGAACTCAAATCCGAATTGAGTCAAATGAAAACTCAAGATACTAACTTTAGGGTTTGAGTTATTAGCATCTCAATATACACAATACATAACCAAATCAGCTTCTTGTGCAAGATATGATTAATCATGTACTTATACACCAGATGAACTATATGCATCTATATCAGATGACGACTATAACGTCTCAGGTCAAAAGAGTGTTCCGTACACGAATACAATCAAATGACGAATCATTGATTTTTTATACATTTTGTGTGATTCATCATTTTTTTTGTTACGTTCGAAAATTAGTTCTTTAATTGTTAATCCACACTAATATCTTAATGACATAACTTTCATTATTACCCATACTAATATCTTCTCATGATATTTACTGGAGACATACATTGTGCTTACAATGCTATGCTCAATCGATACTATGTGTGTAGGGAATAATTTAAATAATCAAATTATTTAGCGATTCACATGCTTACTCCATTTATTAGTATGATTAGAAAGAGGAAGCAGTTTATATATATGAATATGAAACAATTTCTTCATATATATATAGTACATATATATACAGTGATATACTACAAAATACCTTGAAACCAAAAACACGAATGTTTTCTGAAGCATACAACACTAACACAGAGATGGTGATATCTTGTGCACCGATACTAAGAGTGTGCAGAAGCAAGAAAACCAATATATGTGTTGGTATGATATTGGATTAGACCTGTATCATTCGAACTAGAGCAATTGAAATCAATTTTTTTTGTCTTAGTTGTTTCTTATGTGGTATTTAAGAGTTTATGAACATGGTTATTGCATCGGTTATTATTTTCTGGCTTCCAGAAATATGAGACAGTAGAAATTTGTCCATTTTAGTCATTATCTACTTCGCTTAATTAGATGGGAGGTTGCGTTTCTGTAACTTGAATTTGATTTCATGCGTTTTGCATTCATGTTTTTACCACTCAGAAAAATCTCACCTTTTCATGCTCATGGAAAAGCCTTGTCAATTGTCAATTAATGATAACTGCAAGTAGCAACCAATGTAAATGCTAGCCAGTCCCACTCCTGCTCTTTTAGCTCCTCCTCCCCATAGAACTTGGGTTTCTGGTGATTACAGTTTTGATCCTGTTATGGAATGCAAGGCTGTTATCAAGCCAAAAGAATTTAGCATAAAGAAAGAGAGGAAGCAAGCAAAACAAAAAAGGCCCAACTCTTTAAATTTAGAAATATTGACCAATATGCCATGGATTTCTGATACATATTATGAGGAGCCTCATTATTGTCTTCTGTCTGCAAATAAGATATTCTCATAGAACTTAGTGGTCACTCACTCATTTCCGCATACATGTTATGCAGGTTTAGATCAATGTGTTGATTTCTGCTTTGTTCATGCCAGGTATGCAATCTTGTGTGGTCTAAGAATGTCAATGAACTTGTCAGCACCCATGGATACTCCCAAAACCAGATAATAGTTTGGAGATACCCTACCATGTCAAAGGTAATGTTCTCTAAAGAGTGGGTATAAAAATTATGCTGATGTTATCTTTTAGCTCTTTACTTAAATTTGTTTCTGCTTCTGCAGTTGGCAACTCTGACAGGCCACACATATAGAGTTCTTTATCTTGCCATTTCACCTGATGGACAGGTAGTTCTTTCTTGTTTGTTACAATTATCCTATTGTGTTGATTATAGTACTCTAAGCCAATATGGACATGCAACAAGTGGAAGGCTTAAAAATAGTAAAATAATATATAGGAAAGCATATTGATATAAGAAAAAACAGATTAAGTTGATTTCAAAGTACTCAGTTAAGTGTGTAGCTCGGGAGCAACAATTAAAGATTTTTCTTAACACTTAGTTTAGAAGTGATTAGTGTCAATCAACTCTCTCATACTTGTGTTGCTTCTCGTCATAAATCCATTGTTTTTTGTTACAGACAATAGTGACAGGAGCAGGAGATGAAACACTCAGATTCTGGAATGTGTTCCCTTCCCCTAAATCTCAGGTAAATAATTCATTAAGATGGATGATAAGTTTTAATGCTGATTTGAGATACTGAACACTTTTCTTCCTTCTTGACAATTAAGAATTCTGAAAGTCTTTTTCTTCATATATAGGTGAGTGAGTCTGACATATGTTTCTTTGGAACTGATTCTTTATTGTTGTTTTCCCTTCACAAATTTACAGTTTCTGTTCACAGGTCGACTGGACAATGAAGTGTATGTTAGTACTAGTGATAAAGAAAATAAAAGAAAGTAGTAGTGATAGACGTTCTTAATTCAGTAAAATTTTGTTGACAACATACAAATCATATGATGGAAAGAAAATTTACATATCATTTTTAACTGCTAATGCAGAATACCAATAGTGAGATCGGAGCATCATCATTTGGAAGGACTACAATCCGGTGACATTTACACGATTAACATTCTTCAAACCCATTTGCAATCTTCTACTGCTAGAGAAAATAGTATACCACAAACTTGGCAAGTTCATCATTCGGATCTGCTTGAACCAACCTCAAGTCTTCAACGTTTCCAGTAATCCCAAAAGCTAAAGATGATCTAGTGGTTGCAAATTGATGATTTGTTTTTCTACTTTTTTCCTTCAATAGGTTTATTTATTGATGTACAGCGGGAGAAGTTAATCCATTATTTCTTGACTGCTCCCTTAGCATTGTATATTTAAGAGAAGAGAACGGTTTGTACTGATTTATTGTAATCCGGCTTCGCAACTTTCTTGTAAATAAATTTATTATACTTGCACTCCGCAATGAATTTTACATTTCTTAACCATGCTGGAGTAGTTGTTTCAGTTGTAGAAGTCCTTTAGATTAATACATAGCACTGGAAATCTGATAGTGGATCATGTGGGTTAACTAATGTTATTGACAGGAATGAGAAATATAATTTATTAAACTAATGCCTTCCAGGATATTACATTCAACAATGACTTGAAAATAAAACAGAATAGTTCTGTCAACAGACTTATATTGGGTAACTTTTGCCAAGTTTTATAAATATGTTTCCTATTCACAACTGAAACAGTAATTGCCGACGGTGTACCTCTTTCATTCAAGTCCAGTTGAGACTACTAACCTTAATAGTCTCGTCCAGAAGAAGGCAGATTGAGCCTATGCCTGATTAGGGACAAAGGGTTTCTTCCCATGATTTAAAACCACACCATTTTGTACACTTTAAGGGGTTCTTGATGAATTGACACAATGAATGAATGGATCTGTTCTGTACAATGTTTCATACAAAATATAATTTTTAAACCTATTTATTGCTGTGTTTATCATATTTGATGTTGATGTAATCCTTCCCGTTGTTGCTTGTGAGTCCCATGATTTTCATTCTGATGGGGAAGCTTTTGTGACCAGGGGATCAAGTTCATTGGTGGAAAGCAACAGTTGCAGGTCTCTTGACAAGATTCTGGTAATTCCCAGTTGCTTATCAAACTTTCTTTTTTTTTGGCCTCACTCCTTCCATCTTTATTAGATTGTTCGACTGCTTCCGTGAGTGGACCCCAACATTCCATTCTATTGAATTCAGGAATGTTGGAATGGAAATAAACCCACACCAAGGCTTCCTGTAATTCCGGGTAATTGTTGAAAAGATTTCTATCTCCGTGGACAAAAGCCTTCAAAACCTGTTCATAATGGTATTCCAATCCATCGAACAGACTTGTAATTTAACATAATTATAATTAACAAACAAAGATTGATCGATAATTTTGTTTTTACCACTGGGAGTTCTTTGCAGAAGATGAAGTATCGAAGTCCAGCAAAAAAGTCTAATAAAAAATGACCTCCACTTATGTGGCAATGAACATGGAGAGACATCTTGCCCCTTACTTTCTTCCACTCTGCTATCACTTCATCTCTTTGCAATCTATGGTACCAACCCTGAAACTGCAACCAAAGATAAGTAAATTCCCAATACCCTTTGTCCCTCAGATTTTACCTTTCCTTCATCAATTTTTTTAAAAAATAAACTCACGAGGAAAGATCTAGAATCCCTGTACAATTTCATAAATATGAGAATATATATATACCAACTTTTTGTAACTTCTTGATTAAATCGGGGAGACCTTAACAATAAATTATAACTCTACAAGATGCCCGTTCCTCTGTTATAACAATATTTTAACTAAAAACACCAATATAAAATTCTATTTCAACAACGGAAGAAATTATAACAAAAAAAAAAAAGGATCTGGTAGATGGGTTATGTAGATCAGGGGATTACCTGAGAATTGTTTATGGTCTGCGAGATGGCCAAAGTCAGCTTAGAAGTTATATCACTATGTGTAAATGTGTAAGTCCTTGGCAATTTCCCTGGTTGCTTCTCTTCATCCGCACCGAGAAACAGAACCTTCAGTTTTGAAGCCTCAAAAATAGCAGGTCTAAATAATCTTGCCACCTAAAAAATCAACACAAATTTATTCCCAGAAAATATAAGTAAAAATAATAATCAACACTTACAGAACAGGTAATCTTAAAAAGTTAGGAAAACAACGCCAAAAAAAGCAAAGAAAGAAAGATTACCGGAGAAAAAGATTGATTCTTTTTCTTGGATCTTCTTCTAGAAACATAGGATGAATTTTGGTGTTCAAAGGGAGAATATTTGAGCGTTGAGGGGAATACAAGTGCACCGACTGGAGTACTCATCTATCTCTTTTTAGACTCTTCTTCAAGCTCCAACTTTGATGGGGAATTAAAATCTCTGTACCCAAAAATGGAAATTATTTAATAGCTTATAACACTCAACACAGCTTTTGCTGTGTAATGTTGCCCAAAGTAATCTTCAGAGATAAAGACAACGAATCAAACTTCGAAATTGTTCATCTTTGTATTGCTTTCGATTTTGCTTTTACTTGAGGGATTTGCTTTGCTTTGCTTGCATGCTCAGGTTTGGAAATTTAGACGATTAGACTTATGAGATGGATTGTAATAGTATTCGAAATTTAAAGCTTTAAAACAAAAGAAACAGGCGTGTCTTCGCAGATTTTGTCTTAAATTGCGTTGCTTAAAAACCACACTTCTTTTCCTCGTGTTTTTGTATTAACAATGACATTGACACCTCGCTTTTTTTAGAATTTAACACGTGTTTGTTTGGGGTGTTCACATGCACCATTTTGTGTGGCAGATATATTTTAGAGTAAGTTGGTGGGATATTTTGTTTTTTCTAAATTGAAGTTGGTGAGATGTTTCATGAAAATAAATTATACAATATAATTTTTTAAAATAGTTTTATATGCATGTTTGCTGAAAAAAAATTAAGTTTCTTTTATTATAAATATAAAATAACTCAAAATTAAATTTATGTGTAACTACTAATGAGTGATTTTATCATTTATTTTTTTGTTAAAATTTTATTCAATTACGAATATTTTTGTTGATATTTTTATATTTTTATGGTTTGTTTGTGTAAGAGTAATAAATTCGATAATTTTTTAAATAAGGTGAAGAAATATCAAGATTTTGTAAGCTTTTTAAAAACTAATTGAAGGAATATCAAGTGAAAGAAGCAAGCTTTTCGATGAAGGTTAATGGAATGCAAAAGCAAGATTGATTTTTGAATATTTAAAGGTAATTTTAGTATTTTTAGAGGAATAGAACGAAGAAATGATCTTCTAAACTTTGTAATAGACAAATCAAGCTTTTTAAAATATAATTATAAGCTTAATTTCAAGATATCTCTAAAGTCAAGCTTAAAAATCTAAAATTCAATTACGCTTAAAAAATAAGTACTATTTAAAAAAAACAACTTTATCTTGACCTATAGATATTAGAATTTGGTGATTCAAGTTATATTAGAAAGTTGACTTCCAGGCCAAAAGCTTTCCTCAAGATTGCATTTGTATTTGAAGTCATTTAAGATTAGATAATGAATGGGAATTTTTTTTTTGTAAATGAACCATAAAAATATTGATTTGTATTGTATTTATTTTAATTTTTATACTAATGTAAACTTATAATATAGAGTTTTAACATCGTTGATGCCTTGTGAAAGATTTATTTGCCTAGTTCAACTATTGAATTTTTTCATTGATTTATTTATGCTATTCTATACTTAATGCATCTAATTTCTTTATTAAGGATTAATTGATATTAACCTTAAGATGAGACACTTAATAGAGATTGTCTTAGGTTGAAAAAAAAAATAGTATAATGATCTCAATTAGATTATGTACTCAAGTATAGGTAGTCTTGTTATAGTATAGTCCGGTGAGTCCAAGTGTCGTATC